>WNKI01000002.1:6821639-6833017 GCA_015350385.1 Aculops lycopersici
CTCTCTGCGTCGTTTTGTTTTACTTTGTTTTCTCAATCTACTCGTTATTTTTCTCTGCAGTTTGCTCTGAATCTCTGAACACAGGAAGTGGATAATAATCTGATCCCCTGTAGTTGTTCTTCTTCTCCGAATCTTGGCCAGTTGTCGCCATTACAGCTCGCTGTTGGCCATCCGCTCTGAGCTAGAATGGCATCCGGCGATAATTAGTGGCAGTACCATTCGTGTTTTTGTTATGATAAATCATACTTCAAGAACGGATAAAAAATAATACAAATATTGAATTGCAAGCTCAGCATTTAGATTGCCGTGTCTTTCTCTCCCTCCCTCCCTCTCATTGAACGTAGTAATAAGCTAAAAAAGTTGATTTCAGTCCGGCGTCTGTGTCTCATCCTCCTGAACTTTGATTGTTTCTATTGTTGTCATTATACTGGCATCGCTAGACTGTCTCGCTCAGTATCATTCGCTGTTATTGTTTCTCATTCTTAATTACAATCGACAACCAGTCACTTGGTGATGTTGTCGTTCTTGTTGCCGCGCGATAAGTTCGAATGACAAACAAGGGCTCATTTTTCAATTGCCTCCTCCTCCTCTTGTCGCTTCGCCTCTCGTTTGAGCTGTCCAATCAATCACTTCTACTTGTTGTGTCCAGTCGTTATTTTTGTTGGGTGTCATTTGCGACGAGCTAGTGTCTAGTTAGCTTAGGCTAGAGGCACAACACCGAGTTTGTTGTTTTCGTTTCCATTTCATCTGTTAGAATTTGCCTCTTTGCTTTTTCTTTTTCTCCTCCTCCTCCTTCTCCTCTCTAAAAACTCCAACGGATTGAGGCTTCATGGTGCTAGTTTACCATGCTCAATTAGAGCCAACTGCCATAATAGACATATAAAACAACTAGACGAGTAGTTAGCTAATCCGACTGACACTCCGATGCCTTCATCGGGGCGTTGCAACGACTTACACAGTTGGCTTCGCTAATAACTCCAACTGGTCGCATTGCCGCTTTTGAATTGCACTGGACTTTGCCTCATCGTCGCCCTCCTCCTCCTTCTCCCTTTTTGTACTATCGATGGCTCGACTAACAACAGAACAAACAACCTGTTGTTGGCGGCTTGTTGTTTTTCAATTAGCAATATGCCTAAATTTATGCCAACCAGTAGCCACAGAGAGATAGAGGCAGAGAAAGCGATGTGAAGGAAATTACGAGGAGAACGGAAATTTATGTGCGTCTCTGAGCAACGTAACTTGTAGTGGTCGTGGTTGATGTTTTTGTTGAAGTTGAAATCGTTGTGGTTGTGGCTACCATTACTAATACTACAAGTTGTCGGCTGAATAATGATGATATGATATGAATATCAGTCGGCGCGTTAAAGTGGTCATGCAACATTACAAGGGTCATAACAATATTTTTGGGTTATCATTATTGGTCAGTGTAATTCGTCGCTGAGTTTAGAGAGCCAACTACTACTGTATGTAGTAGGAAGAGAAAAAACTGGCTACTTTTTCTTTCCCCCTTCTGGGTGCAGGTTCAAAATTTACCAATCTTCGCGCGTTACGCTGGTGGGCGTGAGGTGCGCTTGCGCTCGCGCATGCGGACTAGTGACGAGCGAACAAATGGCAAGTGAATTTATTCGCTCGCTTAGAAAACGTTCAGTTCTCATTCACTTCTCGTTAGGACACAAGCGCAAAAGAAGTTTTGCTGATGCTCATTTAATTCAAACTGAACTTTGATTTTATCATCATCGTTACTCTAATCAAGCTGGCATCATCAAAATGATAATAGAATTGACACTATGCTACTACAAGTTTTAACTAAAGTGAGCTGTGGGTGAAAGAAATCAATTTGACGTAAGATTAACGATAGAAAAGAGGAAGAATAAAATCAAACTAAAGTTTTGTTTCGATCAAAATCAAATTCAAGCCAAAAGCTCATCAGCAAGCGATATGATGACAAATTAGTCACTCCAAATCATCAGATAGTAGTAACCAAAAACAAGGTAAGGAAGAATATGAAGAAAGGCTAAACATGTACCTGCAGCAGCAATCAAGTCAGGAAGATTCGGCCGCCGAACGGTACGAGAAGAGTCGGCGAAAGTTTTTTGAAAAAATTGAAGGCCGATCGATGTGTTCCATAAAGCAAATTGAAGATCTCGCAAGCGCTGCCCTAGAACCATTCGATGTTATCAAGTCAACAGCAACATCAACAATATTAACATCAAGTCAAAACCTCCAAGATTCATCCTCTTTGGCTCACAATCACAACAGTCCACCAAGTCGACGGAGAGATTTGCCTCTTCTGTCACTAGGCGAAGATTTAAGTAGCTACAAGAGATTCACAAGTCCCTGCGAACCATTGTTGCCTTGGACAATGGTAGCAACAATAAAAGCATCAAATGCAACATGTGATAATATTCGAAGCATTCAACGGCCGCGATCGCAGACACTATTAATTGAGAATCATAACTATGCCTCTATTGTGAGTAAGCAGCATAAATTTGAGGGCAATAATTGCAATGATCAAAGAAATCACCAAGATGACTTCAATAATGACCACACTCAACTAGAGGAAGACGACGACCTCGGGTTATATAACAACGGCAAGCGTCATCAACAAAGAAATTTACAATCATCTTTTGGCCAGCAGTCATATAATGCCAGTATTATAAAGGAAAGGGACGATCTTTCCTTGAGGGATTACGTCAACCTACCATCTAGTCTATCGCCGGAACAGCAAAATGTGGAATACGCGACTGTTCGAAGTAATACTGGCAATGTTAATAAGAATAGCCCAAGCAACGCAATGATATTAACTGACCATGATCACCAAAGTGCTCACCAAAATCATAATCACAAGCAACAACAACAACAGCACGACCACTACCAGAAACCCCAAAGGCATTTCAATGGTTCCACGTCGGACGTTAGTTTTGGCGAACAAAGTTGCTCATCCTCCTCTAACAACTCGGCTAAATCAGGTGGTTTTTCCATGTTGCCGCCATTTGATTGCCCATCACAGAGCAACAAATACGAGTCACTTGTCTCTGGTTTAAAATTGGCCAATGAAGAAAGCGGATGCTCGCGAAGCACGAAGTCTACAGCAGCCGCTAATTCTTCCTCCTCCTCGTCCGCTTCGCTCTTCAAACGCTTTGGCTCTTTAGTATCGAAGGCTTTCGCTACAAACGCAACAGCAACATCACAAGCTCAGGTGAGTTCAGGTTCATTGTCGGCAGTCTCGACTTGCAAAGATTCGACAGCTGGCGCCAGCCTGCCGGCGACTTCAAAGATTAGCGAACTGAAGGAGCAAGCAAAACGAGAAGTTGGAGATGAAGAGAAAATTTTGCATTTAAATCAAGAAAACAATAACCATGTTGTTAAGTCTGATACGGCAGCAGAGGCAACAACGGCCGCCAGCGCATCACTTCACGAGACTAGAAAGCCACCTGAGGAGACGAGCGTTAAGTCCGCGCTCGTGATCGAATGCACCGGCGCTGATCAGGTGCACAATAGGCGGCGGCAGCAGCCACTGCAACGCGAGCATCCCTCGCAACGGCGCCAACATTTGCCATCATCAAAGAACTTGGACGAGGCCGACTTGGTTATACTTCCCAGCAAATGCGTTAACCAGCGAACTAAACTTCAAGCAGCAGCCGGCAAAGTGCAATTGCAGCATTATCAAAATCAGAAAACAAATCCAATCAAGTCATCATTAGCATGCCGAATCAATAGCAAATTGTCACGGGATATAAGAGAGCGAGAGTCCCGATCACGCAATAGAATGCACCACCGACAGCGCAAACAGGTGATCAATTTATCATCATCATCATCCTCGGTCTCTTCAACTTCATCGGAATCGATCAGCTCGTCATCGATATCAATATCATCCGCCTCGCGTCCCTGTGCCACCTCTCCCGACTCTGGCCACAACCGAACAACCGATTCTAGTCGCCCGCAAAAATCCAATTCCCTTTCGGATGATTTGGAGTCTCTAATGAGCAAATCCAGTGGTTCCAATGCCTCGACATCAAGCTCGTTGCGCAATCGTCGAAACAAACACCACCTCAGCCAGAAGTTGACCAGGTCGCTAACTATCAACACAAAAGTTCCCCTTCTTAGTGGCTCATCGCCATTCGTTTCAACTTGTTCCCCATCACAAACCAAGCAAGTGAGGCCAGTTAGCGTGGCCGACCACATTGATTGTGGCACCTCGGCTGGCGGGAGTGACAGTGGGAACTCAAAGAGTAAATGTAGTCGCGATGACGAGGATTTGGAGCAATCTAATGAGATAAAAACCATCGAGTCAAATCAAGTTCATCATCAAACCAAACCAACCAATCGGCTCCATAATTTATCATTGATGCGTCGCCCAGTTGACTTAGGTTTGTCAAATTCACCGCGCTTACGACCCGTTGAATCTATGCCCGACTTGGCCTTTGTAGCATCCAGCTCAGCACCGACAACGGAGACTCCGCAGCCACCATCACCACCCAGTGGTAGCCGAGATTCGGCTAATTACTCTGATCAGGTTAATGGCCGCAACAACGATGGTGAGGAGGACGACGTCAACGCCAAAGATAGTGGTCAAGTCAAGACTTCAAAACGCAGTGGAAAGAGTAAGAGCAAACAGTCGCAGCCCATGAGTGGATTTTGGGGTCTCGCCAGTTTGATGGAAACAAGTCACGGAATAGTGAATTCGCTTGACCGTGCCGATGCTGGTGTTGGTGATAAAAACTCTACAAGTTTCAAGACTACACACAACATATTAGATAAGAAAGAGAAACGCAAAGTAGGGAGCAACAAGAAACATGGAGGTGGTGGCCATGAATTGCTAATGAATGATTACTCAAATGATTCGCTCGAGCCACAACAACAGCAACAAGTGGCCGCCGGATACACACTGTACTCCCCATTAGCACTTCCACAGATGATGGATAAAGATCTCAAAGCGAATGGTAAATGCCAATCGTTGAACTTGTATCAGAATTTGTTGCGTAATTATGTAAAACGAAGCCATAAAAACTCGCCAGCTACAGCCAACGAAATGTCTGCAAGAACGACGGCAATTGCAGCCAACCCAACCGCTGGCCATAATCGTCATAATTGCCACCACCGCCATTCGAACCACAACCATCACAACCACCACCACCAGCATCATCACCATAATCACTCGTCGTCACAACATCATTCTAGGCGCAGTCATCTAAACGACCACCGTAACCACCGAGGTTCTTCTCGCGGCCACGCCTGTCAGATACATAGAGCAAGGAGTTGCAGTAGTGGCTGTAATTGTTTAAGTGCTGATAGTCGGGGCGGAAGCGGTGGTAGTGGCAGCGTCAGCAATAGTTGTGGCACTACATGCCAAGGTAAGGCTCAAGTTTGGGGTCAGCTGATAAAGATCAACAAGTCGGACGGAAGCCAGGTGGTCGAGTTGCATCGAGCGGCGGGCAAATCTTGGGGCTTCTTCGTGGCCAGAGGGACAATCAACAATAATCGTGGAATCTTCATCTCGCGTATGCACGACACTCTAACAAGTGGCGCTCTAACTGGACTCCTGAGCATCGGCGATTGTATCTTGGCCATTGATGATTGCGTCATCGGTCAAGATTACGACATCCTGAGAGTGAACCAGATGATTAGCAAGAAGAGTAAGATCTTGTTGCGAGTGAAGCCGTTCAAGGGTTAGCTCTCTTCATGTATTATGTTATGTTATGTCATGTTTTAATCATGCAACAATCTTATTATTCGCTTCCGAATCTAGGTGAAACAATAAACAAGCTGTTAAGTGCACCTAACCGGCACGAGCAACGTCGGCTTTGTTATCAGAGAGGCCGACAGTACAATCAACGCCTCAATCGATAACTCTGTCACCAAATGATATAATGTTTGCATATGTTTACAAAGCTGTTAGTGTGATGTCTCCCTCCCTCCCTCCACCTTCCTCTAACTGATTGTGCTGGTCACATTGAAACTAGCAACAAGTATAATCAATTGATGCGGTTAGATAACTCCCACGAGAATAATAGCAAGCATTTTTCTCCAACTTCACTTGCACTTGTTGAATATCGTCGTGTATGTATATCTGCCGATTTGAAAAGCAACAGGTGAACTGATAGTATGTGCCACCATTACATCAAGTAAAAGCCTCTCTCACACTGATACACACACAAGATAGCGGCAATCTCTAGCTGGGCAAATCTTGTTAAGACCAACCAGCCAGGTGGCGAGGATATCGAGTGTAGTGACACTTGCTTGGCTGGCAAGGTGCAGAGCAATCAATGTCAGCGCTAATGCAACCTTTTCACTAGTAGAATAGCAGCAACTGACTTTCCTAGCGCCAATGTGACCTGCTTCATCCCGATCCCTCTCTGTCTCTTTCATTCAGACAAGTGGTAGTTTGCTGTGTGGTTCAAACGGCATCAGCAGTGGAGTCGACGAATCCGACGAGTGGTGTTCTCTAACACAGTCGTCACTTTGCTATCTAGTTTGGTAGCCACTCAACAGCATAGCAATGGCAACAAGCGATTGGCCTGTGGGAGCGCGACCTGTTGCTCGTCGGCTTGGCCGCCGCTGCCATCTTGCGATCATTGATCCGCTCACATCTGATGATCTCACAGGTGAAATCTTCGCACACTTACTTTTCATACTCTCACTTGTTACTGTAGCTCCATGGTCGTCGTAGTCTTCGTTACCGTGGTCTTTTGCTATCTCAGGGAAGAGGTATACAGGTTAGCTCAAGTTATGGCCACCAATTGAGACGTTAAATGGGCAGCAAATTATCCGCTTCAATTGACGGTCACCAAAACTGGAGATGGAGATTGAACTTGACACCCAGGTGACGGTGGCGTTGGCAGTGGTGAGCCTGCCTGCCCATTCAACTTTTGCAAAGGCATCGGCTAAAAGCAAAGGCTCGTTGCTCTCGAGGAGAGAGAGAGAGAGAGGGAGAGAGGAGGTTACAGGTGGTCGGAATGGATCGCTTCAGTGGAGTCGTAAAGTATAGCCCCTACCATAGCCCAAGTAGTAATAAAGAGAAAGTGACCACCTGTGAGAGGGCCAATCACCTCGGAGTCACTAAATAGTAGCTCACTTTACTCGTTTTCTTAGCGGAACTTTTGCCACACAAGTGGCAGCGGCGGCTCGCCGAAGATGAAGACATCAGACGATCGCCGGTGCAAGCGCAGCTAAAAGTAGACCACACACATGCTCACCGATTCCAACGGCGGATACTTTTCAACTGCTTGGATGACTGAGGCCGTAAAAGCCTCAATTATATGCTAACTAGACTGTCGACTGATGGCCGCCGGTGGCTTTCCGTTCCAATTCAATGCTATTCCCCAATCATGTGACTAATCGGGGAATAGCAATGGCATTTATTGACTCTCTGGTCACAACTGGTGGCGACGTTGAGGCTCGAACAGTTGACTACATTGGCGATGATGACGATAATGATGATGATGATGCTAAAACGCTGATGATCATCGGGGTGGCTGCAGCAACCTGTGTCAGTTCGCTCATGTGAGCGGCCATTCGCGTGCATCACCGGCAATTACGCTGCCGGTGGCCATCGAAAACCCCGGAGGTTTGGGATTCGATAGAGTGAGAGTTGCAAAGAATATCACCGAGCAACAAGTGAAATCTCCAGAGTTTATGTCAATTGTTCGCTCCGTTGACTTTGCAACGTTACAACGACAAACTAGCCAACCATTTTGCGTTTATCTCTCTTTTTTCTACACTAAACTAAAGCTCCGTTTACATTCTACGTGTGCCGTCGTTTGCCGGCCGCTGCCACTTGTTGCGTCCACTGGATTCCACTCAACTCGCTGCCATTGGGGTTTCACGCGACCAACTGAATCTGCGAGCGCAACTTGGGCTGCGCTTCAACAGACCCCATCTTTTTTTCGTTGGCCTGAACGAAAAAAAGATGGTTGCCTGGTTGGAGAGCACGAACAACAAGTGGCGCCGCTCGTTAAGCTCGATGGTCACGACACGAGGGAGGAAAAGTTTGCTGCATCAGTCCGAGGTTCTGCAGTCGAGGCGGCGGCACCAAACCAGTAGACGGACGCCCGGGCGACGTTGGAAGTATATATTTGTGGAAGCATACTTTGCCCGCTGGCCACTCGTTGCTACTAATGGGCAATCTGCAAAAAGCGAAGCAAAAGTAAGAAGAGAATCGGTGGCGGTGGAGGTAGGAGCAGTGGCGGCAACAAGTGGCGCCTCAAGGTTAGAGGTTTGTCTGCATGTCAAATGTCCAGCGAGAAACAGAGACAATGAGCGAAACTTTGCTCGGCGAAGAAAGGGAGCCACTAAACAGGTAGTTGTCATTTCTTTCCTCTTTCTCCGTGCGCCTACCTGAGCGGGCGGGCGAGCGAGCGAGCGAGTGAGTGTAACGCGCGCCAGTTTCCTCTTCCTTCTCTCACTTCACTATTGCAATTGTGATTCAGCAAGACAACATTCAATTGCATAAGTCCAATTGAGACTCGCCTCTTTCCTTCGAAACGAGAAAAGAAATCGCCGCGACTTTACCTGTGTGGCTCAACTTGAAGTCTCGGAGTCACTCATAAGACGTCATGCTCCAGGAGCTCAAAAGAGAGATGTTGGTTTCCCTCGCAACTTCGTCTTTCGTATCAGTGAGTCAGGGAGTCTACTGTCGACGACATGACCGATTGTCATCATCGTCGTCAGTAGTTTGTCTTGGTCTGGAAGTTGGAGTTTTACACTCCTAAGTTCGAACACAATGCCTACAAGTGGCCAACGATGCGACAGGCGAACAGTAGCCGTCGGCTGGCGATTTGACGGCCAGCGTGACGCAATTTGTTGCCTCTAAAGTTAAAGTTGCTCAACTCTAGGAGACCAGCAGCGCCGCCGCGCGCACTGATCCACGGCAACAGGTGAGTCTCGTGGAACCCTTGACTTTGGTAGAGGTGGTGGTTCGTCAAGTTCTTTGAGGAAACTTCTCGCTGCACTAACCATGAGATAAAATCTTCTATCTCAAGTAAACATCTTAATTTCTCGTTTCTACTATCAGCCATTAGAGGCTATTTAATAGTAGAGAGGAGGACAATTATTTTTGTTGCCAATTTCAAATCGGAGAGTTTGTTGTTGCGTCGCCGCCAGTCAGCCAGGCGACAAGTTTTCTCTTTCTCGAGCTCACTGTCTCTTGTTCGCCTGGTTGGATACAAACAGTAGAACAAGCGGCGACCTGTTGATGAAGCTGAATCATGGAACGAGCCGATCGGTTCTCCTAGAAGAAGAAGATACCAAAGTGAACATTAAAAAAATTGGAGATCACTCAGACTTGCTCTCTCCTGTTACTCGTTTAGGTGTCAGCTGGCCTCTATTGGCTGGCCTTGTAATGAAAGGAGGTTGTAAGTGAGCCAGAGACAGTCAGACGGATTATGATTGAGCAAGTTGTGCTTTCCAGTTTATGTTCATTATGAGAGTTTCAAGAGTTACAAACAAAAACAGAAGAGATACAGCGACAGCGAGAGACATGGACACAAACAAAAAATTTCGAAAATGACACGAGCGAGACACAGAAGCGCCCGTTTCAGTGAGAGAAAAACTCGTGGGCAGGTGTGAACCTGACGCTGGCCACCACCACCAGTTACCTGTTGCCGTTATTTTGTTGTTGTGTCCAATTGCATTGCGCTTCCAAGATTGTAGCTGCACCAAACTAAGTTGAGTTCATTATGCGCCTTCTCCTCGCTCACCTTACCTCATCTCAGTCATGTTCACGCCCTAGAGACGCGCGATAATCTCGTCCCTTTGATCCGTCGATTGAGCTCATCATCTTTGTGTAGCAGTCGTCATCGTGGTTGTAATCGTCCTGCTAGCTAGCTAGCTGTTGTCCAAACTTCTCCTGTGTGATGGTTATCTTGTCAGCCAACCGGACGACCGGACAGTGAGTAAGTCATTCACTAAGTTGGACAGATTGATGTATGGGTTTCGCATTCACTCTCACTAAACTCAACTGAACTCAACTAAACCTACTCCTAAAGACGACGCTAGCGACGGAGAGACAGAGTTTCAGAGATACAGAGACACTCTTGGTGGTCAGCCGGTTAACCTGAGTTTTCCTGAGCTAGACTAAAAAGCTAAAACTCAATGGGGATAGCCACTTGTGCTAGCTCTTACTCCACTAACTGGTGGGAGCTGAGGCGATTAGATTGATCTTTGCTAAGCTCGAGTTTCTCGCTTGTGCCTCGAAACAAGCGGCAAGCTAGCCAATCGACCGGCGGGCCGGCCAACTGGCTGGCTAGCGAGAGAAACTCTCACGCGGCCACAAATGAAATTCTCTCCCTCTCCATCTCTTGTTGTATTTGTCAGTATTTGAGCAACGACTACTACCAAGACAAGCTCTGTTAGTTACTAAGACTACACCTGTACTGCGACAATTCTATTTGACTCCAGGTGTCGTGATAGAAGAGAGTTTATCACTTGGTCTTGGTTCTAAATTCAGTTTCGGTTTTAGTTTCGCTCAAAGTCTTAGTTTCGGTCTCGCTTTCGCTTTTGGATTCGCTTTCGGTCTCGGTCTAAATACGCCGGCCAACGTGAGCAACAAACGGCCACTTGTTAGCCCCCAGTCTAGTTAGTCATAGACAACAACAACAAGACCGACTAGAGTCTCTAAAATGACGGCAACGGCGACGACCTGCAGAGTTAACGAGCGAGCGCTCACCTGCCCAAGCTCCTCAATGGGATAACTTCATCTGTAGACTGGCCACTCGAATCGAAAAGAAACTAGTTAGACGCTAACAAGACGCTAGCTTCAGTTGGTCGTCTAGCCACCCGGCTAACTGGTTGGCCACATGAGTTAGTAGTAATGTTTGGTGACAATCATGAGCGTCGGCCAATTGATTGCTGCTTTCAGGTGAATTTTTGAGTTAAATTGGAGTTTAAGTTGTCTGTCTTTGTAATTTCGTGTCACTTCTCTGCGTTGATGTTATGCAAACTAAACTAAACTCACAGATATACATGCAACTGGTTGTAATTCAATCCGCCCTCTGCCACTGGGAGTGTAATTCGATTCGATGCGATTGAGGCAAACCAATTCATTAAACCGCATCAAATTCGTAGCTTCCAGCTCAGGGGACTGAGTTTCTGCTCACCGTAGATAGCATTGGAAAAAAGTCAACACTTTCCGCGGTTTCCGTTGCCAATCGAAACGCCCACCTGTCGGCTTTTTGCCCCTGCTTTTGCATGCCTCTACCGGTACCGGTACTTTCACTTGCTCGCTCAGTCGGACTGTTGTTTCACTCCCTCGCTAGCTCCAGCGACATTCTGATAATCACATGATAATTTGAATCGAGAAACCAATCAAGTGGCCTGTCTTTTATAAACTCGCCCCTTTTTTAAATTGAGCAACTATTCAGAAGTCAAGTTAAGTAGGA
>WNKI01000002.1:6833156-6845601 GCA_015350385.1 Aculops lycopersici
GAGAGAGAGAGAGAAAATCAACGGAGCGGCAGTAGGGGTGATATCGTGTTGCGCAATCGGTGTCGCCGCCATCGGCAGCGACGACGTCAATACTTCGACCTCAAGTCAAATTCAACAAGCACCCTCGTGATCGTGATGTCTGCTTGCATCTTGTCGCGATCCATGCTAATTATGCTGCTCGTTGCAGGTGGCGGTTTAGTCTTGGCGAAGAGTCCAGCGGCGAACACGGAAGTCCAAAGGGAATCCCAGCACCAAGAGCAACACCGAGAGCAACAAGGAAACAACCAACAGCAAACTGTACACCCCGTTTTGGTGGAACGAAAGTATTGGCTAGGCGATACGGAATTTGGCAAGCGAGATAATTGGCGCTCTCGAGAGAAACCTTGCACTCTATTGGAGCGTATTAATATCATTGAGCAATCCGTTATATCGATGGGCGATTCAATGGACGATATTGGCCATCTACTTGAGTCCAATATTGGGGATCTCACCTTAGCTGAGAGTGGAATTCTGCTGCTCGAGGAGGACTCGCCTATCGACTCGATTGATCCCATGTTCATCAAATACCTCAACGAGTCGGGCGATTGTGTGGAATTCAGCGACGAGCACAATCATCTGTTTGAGTTTGGCCTCGATGACGACCAGAAGAGTTGGTTTAATCCTGACAATTGGATCTCGTCGCTAGATGAAAGTGGCGCCGTTGATTGGTCACCCGAATCGCATAGGATTCCTTGTGGCGAGGATGTCGCCGTTTTTGGCGATAGAAGATATGATTTATTTCCCACAATTGAGTCGAATGAACGCGAAAAGTCGCTTAGTTTCAAGGTTAACTTCAAGCCAAGTGCCTTCACGAGGGACTTATTGCTCGACGCTAATCACCAAAACCAAGACAACACAACTACCACCGCCACTAGCCCAGTGGGCAACCTGAGAGTTTCGCGACTAATAATTGCTGGCCAAAAGTATAATCAGGAGGAGTTTATGAAATTGGTTGGCTCGGATATATACAAGCAATTGCTATTTCAATTCAACGAAGACACCTACGATGGTCAAGCAGTGGGAGCAACAGGTGATCAATTACCGCTAGACAGTCAAGCGGCTGGAGGCGTAGGTAACTCGTTACTCACAATTGACGAGTCTTCAGTGCATGCCGACATTGAGCCAGAGGTTTGCCGTGACGAAGCGGGTTGCCTGTGCGGAAATGAGGATGCTAATGTAATGAAACTCGTTTGCTCATTTCACGAGCCGCTCTCGCCTGAGGATCATCCATGTCACGATCCCATTGAGTCGCCAGGTTATTGTAACAAAATTTGCGCTTCCAGCCTGACAATCGTTATGGATCCAAGCAAATTCAGCGAACGCTTTCTTATCAATCACATGGACAAGCTGGTTGAAAGTGCCGAGGATCAAACGATAAGCGAGAACGTTTTCACCGGAACTCGACGGACGCATGTGAATCGGTACGAGATAACCTTTAGAAACATACCTGGCCAATCAACGGAAGACCTGAGTTTTGACGGCACTCGAGAGCGTCGATTGGCTATCTTGGTGCAGGAGAGTCTAGAGAAAGGTAAGTCGAAGCGGGAGTAGAAGTAGTAATGGTAATAGTAGGGGTAGTATCAGTCGTTATTGAGATTAGATCACGAATATAACATTGTTGCTGAGATAACTAACACTTTCACTTCCACTTGTTACGCACCAATTTTTTTATTCTATAACAAAATCCCCGCTACCTAACAAGACGCCATCAAAAGTTATTACGGAATCAAGTCGATGAGCATCAAGTCAAGTGTCTCGTGGCGGAGGGGAAATCGTGATCTAGTTTTCTGGGCTACATTGATGCTCACCCTCCCGCTGGCCGTAATAATCTATGCTCAAAATGAGGGATTTATACAAAAGATTGAGTTGCATCAATACATTTTGTCGCGTTTGCTCAGCCGACAGCAACAAGATAGACAACAAACAGGTGGCTTCAATGTTGGCCAGGACGAATCTTTTGTACGATTTAGTGAGCCTCGCATAGCGACAGACGATAATGACTTAATCAACCAGGAGATCCAACTACTTGAGTTGGAGGGAAATTGTAGCGGAGAATCGATAAACGAAGAGCAGCAATTGTAATTCGATTCGTGATAAAACTTGTTCCTAGTTTATTTGAGATCACGTTTGACTTGGACCATCATCACTAAATTTGGCATTGACACTCATGCATGATTTTGCATGCAAAATAGTTACAAACTCTTGCTTGTGTGTCATAATTATCTAGTTGAACAAAACTGGCTGTTTGCTCACCTGTTGTCTTTTGGTCACATCCACATGCTTGTTGCTAGTGTATTTACAGTGATTAGAGCTTTGGACTTGGGAGTTTTTAAATTTTGTGATTACCAATATATCAACTAACGCCCAATTTATCATAACAATGAACTTTTACTCGCTTTGGATCATACTCTGTCCTACCCATTGGATTTTGACAACCAGATGAAATGCAGCCACACGGAAAAGTGCCACGGTCTACATGACAATTCACGCCAAGCTTGCTGCATTCACATAATCCAGGTATGCACTGATTGACACACTTGCATCCGGCCCTATCACGAGATTCGCGAATCTTCTTGCACTCCCTCTTCTCAGCTGGATCTATGCGTCCAACACCCGAGGCTCTTAGCAGAGATCGTCTTAGTTTCACTCCGATTGGTTGCAAGAATATAAAATTGTTTGCCTCTAACTCGGTGTCGGAAATATCACTAAACTCGGAAAACGACGAGTCCTCGTCGTCACGGTCGCCGCTTTCGTTGTCATCGTCGTCGTCAGATGTGGTTGTCGTTGAGGGGGTTGGTGATGAGGTTGAGGATGATGTTGAATTGCAACGGATTTGATCGAAACTTTCCTCTTCGTTGTCGTCGCCGTCTTCTCGCTCTGATTGTTCTGAGGATCGATTGCCGCCACTTTTATTGTTGTTTTTGTTTCGGTTATTGCGAGCAGCTGATTTGCTTCTACTGCCTCGATCCGAGTCAAATCTAATCTTGAGTAATATCTCCCTCCTACTTCTCCTCTTAACCTCTTCGAATAAATCCACGCTGAACTTTCTTCTCTTAAAGTGTTTGTTGGACATGCCTAATGTTGAGCCTCCTTGGGACGGTATGGATGAGAAACCCTGTGATCGGGGAAAATAGAAGAGTGTCACACTATCAAATCCAACAGCTTTCCTCTGACTCATGCCAGCCGATACTCTAGCTCTTGTCATCTCGATACTTGAAGATTGTCCAGTCTCCGTGGGTCCGTCGACTTGGTCTAGTCTCTGATCTTGTAGCTGTTGCTGATTTGCCAATAGTTGTAGGGTTATATTATTGAAGGATTGATCTGAGGAATGAGAGGAATCTATCTCAACAATATTGGTCATCACAGATGATTCCTCATCTTCAAATATAATATCTTCATCGACACAACTTGTTTCAATTAAAGTTTCTTGTCTAATATTATTGCCGTTCACCTCGGAAATGCAGATATCATTTTGGTTGTGGCTTTTGCTCTTCGTGATAATATTGTTGCTACAACTACTACCACTATTGCAAACCTCGAAATTGGTAGAGCGAGAGGCAGGGTTGAGGTGATTTTGGTGGTTTTGGTTGGTGTCCAAATCATTTGAGGCAAGGTGCGATTGTTTTGTTTGCTCTGGCCAAGTCATTGTTGTTGGAGGTGGTAGTGGTTTTTCATTTTCCATGCTAACATTTTCTTTCAGCCTAATATCTGGAGGTGTGGCCTCCGCCTCAATCGGAGGTACCTGGCCAATATCCATGCAAGTATAATTATATGTATATTTTCAGTCGTGGTAGGAGGAATATATGGTAATACTAGTATAAGGTCCAATTAACAACCGTCTTGTTGTTGTGGTGGCTAAAAACGAAAGAGTAGGGAGAAATATAAATTTCACAAGTAGCTTGCTTGTTCTCTCTTTCTCTCTCTCTCTCTCACACACACTATCTGCCTCACACGCAGACAATGAGAATTCCTATTCTTGTATATTGCTTTCGAATGCAAGGCAATCTGGCTGGCACAAATCCAAGCGGCGAGTTGAGCGACGTGTGTGCAATTTTTCAACGCACAAGGTGATGGCAAAATGCAATGTTGATTTTGTGCGATTCCCATGGTTTGCGGGCTTCACGAATGGTGATGCATTTCACGGGCCACAACATCGGAAACGCAGCTCAAACTGTGAGGCGCCGCAGCTTTTTCTGTTGCGGTGCTTCCAACAACTTGGAGTGCGTTCTTGGGCCAGAAAGTTGCCTCTCGCGCAACAACAGCAGCAGCAACAACTGCGCGTGCCAACAGTATGGACTCTACACAGGTAACAGGTGCACCTACCTTAGAGTGCTCGAAGTGGCAACAAAAAGAACATTACAACTTGCCAAATTGGTTTACGTTGTTACGATCATTGATTGCGTTCTCGCGAATTTGAGAGGCCCTCTCTTGAGCTTAGCGTTCATTCAAAGAATTGGCAATTTCCGCTCCCTACAGTTGGCAAGACAAACCGGAACTTCTGGTTTAGCTACAGGTTAACTTGTGGCTCAACTCGATGGTTCAGATTCAGCTCAGGTATTGCGTATCTTTACATAGCTAAAATCTTAGCAGAGAATTAAGGCGTATGAGGAAAAGGGAAATGAACATTTTCTTTGGGCCAGTTGAGTTGCTAACACTTAAGAGTGAGAGAAGCTGGCCCCGGAGAAACATGTTCCCAGAAGTTTCGAATCAATCATTGATTGTCAAAGATGACAGGCTTCCATCAGTCTCTGCTCAAATTAGCATCCAGTCAAATGGCATAACACAACAAATAGCTGGTTTTAACTCGGCAAAATTGATCCATGCGTCAAGTTGCCAGGTGCAAGGTTATGAAGGCGAGTTGTCACTTTTTTCGACTGAAAATCATTTACTTCAATGTTTATTTGGCAGGATGAGATTGCTCAGAGGTTTGTTTTCACCTGGCCACTTCAAGCATGACGATTTCTTAGAATCAACGCAGATGACGCAAAAGCGCTAGGCCACTCATTAGCAAGACCGGCTGCCGAAGCATCAGGCTGATTGAGGTTGAGTGGTGTGGATCGCGCGTTTGTAATCGGATTCCTACGCCTCTTACGTTGGAATGTACGTATTAAGAGAACTGGGTTGATGCAATTTAATGCTGATTATTTCAATGAGGTGAAATAACCAGCATCCGCACTGTCAACTTGAATATGAAATTTGAATGAAGCTGATCTGCTTGTTTGCCTCCGCTAGTCACATGGACACCGAATGGCCGCAGTGGTGGCCGACGAGCGCACCCTGAAAGAGCACGTAGAATACGCTGCTTCAGTTTTGCCGCATATCGCCGGCGGCCCGCGACTACGGTGCCGGCAAAATGCATGCGAGCGAGTTAGCGCGTTTGCGTGCTACAGCCGCACCACCACAAGGGGGGAGTGCAGAGCGCGAGCCGAACGCAAACCGCTGCAACAAAAGGCACACACTACATGTTCAAACACGGGAGGTGGGGGAAAGATAATTTTGAGAAAAAAAAGCGAACAAGAACTAATCTCTCTTCAAAGATTTTAGTTGAAGAAAAAAGAGAAGTCACACTACTTGAAGCCACTGTATTCCTCAACAAACCATTGGACGGAACGACACAAGTTAATTTGGTCACCTCCATGTTCCATTCATAAAAAATCCCACGTCGGAAATAGAACCTAGGTTGGCGTCGACCACTTTGTCATTATTTGACTAAAGAAATTGTCCATGAGAAAGAGAAAGAGAAACCATTTGATTCACCTCTTGTCGCGCTATCGCTACTACCCTCTCGAAATCTACCCATCTCATTATTGATCAGTCACAATATATAAACCCCATTACCTCATTCATCTATTTATCTCAAATTGTAAGTAGTATATAACTGCAAACTACTTAGACTATTAATTGTCCAAAAATCGATGGAAATCTCTCAGATATTTGTCAAAAATTTTGATCGACTCAACAAAGATTCATCAACTTGGAAAAGCTTATGTTGCCGGCAAAGAATATATAACGGCAATCACAACACTATCAAAAAAAACTAGATAACAAGATGCAAGATCTTTGTTTTGCACGTAAAGTTTTAAGCGAGGATTTCCTCTATGAGGAGCATGTTAATTATCTACTGAAACTATTAAAGAGGCCGGCAAGCGGAACGCCGGTTGGTATCGTCGAAGCCCACCGATTGAGCACTTTATTTTTCGTTGTTTCAGGATTAGACTTGTTAGGCGCCTTGGATACGAGATTATCGCGCTCGGACAGAGAGGATATAATTGAATGGATATACTCACACCAGGTGGACATAAACAAAGTTAAAATTCCGTGTTATGTTAGCAGCCTAAATGATGGCTGCGATAACGACCAAGACAATGAAGAGGGAAATGAAGAGGAAACCTCGACACCTAAAACCAGGAAGCAAAATACTGGTAGATCAACCACCACCGCCACAACAAAACCTGTACCAACTACACCTACAAATAATGCCCAATCCTTAGCAACATCCAATGCAAACAATCTGAACAACAACAACACCAGCACTAACAATACAATCACGTTGACACCTACATCAATATTATCAACGACGCAAGCGACTAGTGAAAGCAATACAACTACAACAAACACAAGTACTAATACCAAATCACCAAAACCAAAAGCTGTGGACAAGCACACGTATCAGGAGAGAGTTGGCTACTCTGGATTCCGCGCCACGAGCATGATGAACAACGATGTTCCCTCCGATTGTGGAGCATTAACTATGAACTATTGTGCCCTAGCCACATTGATTATACTTGGCGATGACCTCAAGCGAGTGGATAGGAAATCAATTATAGCTGGCATGAAGCAAATGCAACTGCCAGATGGTAGCTTTAAACCCTCGGTCCTAGGCGGTGAGACCGACATGCGGTTAGTATATTGCGCCGCTGCCGTATCAAGGTTACTAAACGATTGGTCAGGTATTGATAAGGACGAATGTGCCAAATTTATCAGAAATAGCCTAAGCTATGAGGGAGCCTTTGCACAGTGTCCTGGTGCGGAGGCTCACGGTGGGTCGACGTATTGCGCCCTTGCGTCCTTGAAGCTAATGTCAAAGTTGGAAGATACTCTTAGTCAGGAGGAGATCGACAGGCTAATTAGATGGTGCATTGACCGATTTGATCATGGATTTTCGGGCAGACCTAACAAAGATCAGGACACGTGTTACTCCTTCTGGATAGGCGCTTGCCTAGTGATACTAGATCATTTCAAGTTCATTGAACAGAAGAATCTGCTCGAATTTATCCTACAAGCTCAAGAGGAACGCGGTGGTCTCAGTAAGGTACCCGATTTCTATCCAGACCCCTTGCACACCTACCTGGGCTTTGCTGGCCTAACCTTTGTTGATGACAGTCTATGTTCAGCACGACGAATCAACTTGCTCAAACTGGACCCGACTCTAAATATTAGCGTAAGGGCCAAGAATTTCCTCGAGAAACTACACGACCACTGGAATCGAGGTGGACAAATTATGAGTAATTGTCCATAGCACTTAACAATAAACGAACCCATACTATCAAATCACTCTCTTTGCTCATATGTACTTGACCGTAAATGTTCTGCATGTTATCGAAAACTTGAGGCCACGGTGCTCGATGAGTTATTCGTTGTCAAGACCATCTTATTACTCAATGCACACAAACTGAGGCCACTTGACCAAGGCGGTATTTTTCGCTCACAATTGATCTGTGATCTAGTTTGTTGTTTATTGGTTTGAACTAGTGTCTAACTGTTCCGATGTTATGTTTTCACTCCTTGTTTCCATATCATTATTAATAACATTAATGAAAAAGCATTTATAATATTGGCATTAATAATAATAGTTTGGAGCGATAAATTCACCCGACACAACACATGTGCTATGTGCTTTTTATTCTCTCTTCCTCTAAGTGTTCTCTCTTCTTCATTTTGACAAGGTGTGATTGATCTAGAATGCGAATAGGAGCAAGAAAGCCATCATAAGACAGAACAATCCCATGGCCTCCGAGAGGGCGAATCCAAGAATGGCATAGGAGAAGAGCTGTTGCTTAAGTGATGGGTTCCTAGAGTAACCGATAATCAAACTTCCGAAGACGCTTCCAATTCCAGCTCCAGATCCAGCGACTCCGACTGTGGCGGCACCGGCACCGATAAACTTGGCGGCTGAGTCGATGTCACGTCTAATTGCGGTTGTATGTAGGGGTTGAACCGCTAATCTGTTGGCCAACAATGGGCTAGCTCCAACGGTTGGCTTCGCAACCTTGAGGATTTGTGATTGTGGGACCACCGAATTGTTGTTGAGAGCTGCCGAGGTGTTGTAGCAAGCAACTGTCGCCGGCCTAACGCAAGCGCGAGATCCATTAACAAGCTGGATAGGGTCATTTTGAGGGATAGGTCGTTTTAGGGACAAGAAATAGTATGACTGTTAGCTGTGACTCCGAAAATTAAGTGTGAGACTCGTGACTTTGGCTATTAAGTCGTTCTATTACACAACATTCACAACTAGTCTACTTACCAATGATCTCATGATTGGGGCTACCAAGTTAGTGTTTGACGAGAAGGCCATTTTAACAAAATTTAAACTAGTTATTGTTTGCGTATGAGCGAAAGGTAATAGAAAATTGACAAATTGTAAATTGGTCAAGTTAAGTTGAGGTCGTTATTTAAGATAAATAATATTAATTGTAGATAGCAAGCTAAATAGAGTTAGTTATGCTGTATATCTCTCACAACAACTATATGGAAAATATATTGCAGCGGCGTTAGCGGCGATGGCAAGGATAAAGCGAAGAACGTGCACAGTGAGAGGACATTGGCGGCGGCCAGCCACAATGCCGTAGATTTTGCCCGCAAGACTATGTGTTAACCTCATGAGCTTCATCCAGCGTAGCTTTCGCTTGCTCCCTCGCACTTTGCGTGTGCCTCGCTCGCTAGCTTTGGCCTAAACGCCGTCCAAAGTCCCTTCTCTTCATCCATCGCGACAGCAATTTCTCCCAATTGGAGGAAGAAATTGCAATACTTTTAGTTCCATGCGAGCCCATAGCAGCGCAGTGTCGCTTCTCCACACAAGGACACCCAAAGGTGAGATTCACAGCAGGGAGAGTGCGCGCAGTTTGCGCATTAAAGCGCCAATTTTCAAAGTAAATTCAGAATGCTGCAGATTTGATTGGAAAAATTACATGTAAACAAACTTTATTGCTACTCTTTTGACACTTGGATTTAGTCATTTGTATTCAGGTAAATGTTGTCTGATCAACCGGATTCAGAAGCTTTAAGTCGACTCAAAACTATCTTCTCATAATCCTCGTCGGATTCCTCAGGTAAAATGTCTCTACCACGACTTGCACGTGTTGGCATTGGCTGACTCTCAGCTCTGGCAGCTTGACGCAATTTTGCATTGGTTGCGTCCAAAAGTTCCGTATTGATTCGTCTAATTCTATCTAGTCTGTCTTGATACTGTTGCTCTTTGCTTAATCTATCACTTGCACCCGTGAAGAAATTTGTATTGCTATTTCTTTGGCCCCTTGATGATGAATGGTGAGATCTAGAGGGTGACCTGCTCGTTCGAACTTCTGTTAAATCGAACCTGTCATACGCGTTGCGCCTCTGGTCATCCTTAAGAATTTCGTATGCCTCATTGACAGCTCTAAACTTTGCCCCAGCACTGGAGTCCTTGTTCTTATCTGGATGATACTTCAAAGCTAACTTGTGATATGCCTTCTTAATCTCATCCCGATTGGCCGTTTGCTTAATACCTAACACCTGGTAGTGATTCATCGTCATTATTTGCCAAGAAGTTTTGTAAATGGGGACCTCTGCAAGCTGCGGCCGTATAATTTGCACGCATGTCTTGAGGGCTACAACGCGCGCATTCGTGCCGAAACTAACAATAAAAATATTTAAACTTTTGCACAAACTCACCTGATATCATAATAATTTATTACGAAGCGAACACAATGAAAACCAATTGATTTGCAAAAAGCTTGTACAAATTAATTTAATCTAAATCTTGAATTAGCTACAATGGGAAGAAAGAAGAAAAAGCCAGTAAAACCATGGTGCTGGTATTGCAACCGCGAGTTCGACGATGAAAAGATTCTGATCCAACATCAGAGAGCAAAACATTTCAAATGCCCTTTTTGTCACAAAAAACTTTACTCGGGGCCTGGGTTAACGGTTCACTGTGTTCAGGTTCACAAGGAGCAGTTGGACAAGATTCCCGAGGCTTTGCCAAATAAGAATTCAGTTGACATTGATATCTATGGAATGCAAGGTGTTCCCGAGGATGATATTAGAGAGCACGAGAGATTGAAACGAGGTGATACGGACAATGGAGGTGGCGGATCGGGAGGTTCCAAAGCTCAAGAGCCCACTGGTAATAGTAAGAGTCAGCCAAAGGCTCCAAATCTCGCAATGCAGCAATCCAATTCAGCTATGTCAAGCATGCACGCCGCAATGTTTCAAAGGGCCACAATGGGTCTCGGTGGAATGCCACCCGGTTTCCCGCCAATGATGGCACCGCCACCCATGATGATGCCACCCATGGCCGGCATGCCACCAGGTTTCATTCCCCCACCTGGCCTACCACCATCGATGGGCAGCATGATGCCGCCTGGCATGCCGATGCCACCAGGTATGGCGCCTTTGGGTTTTCCACCTGGCATGATGCCACCAACTAGTATGGGCTTTTCAATGCGACCACCCAACATGGCACTTATACCTCCGCCAAGAGGTATGATTCCTTCCCCACCCATGTCAGGTGTTGGACATTTGATTGGTGTTCCACCACCAAATTTCAGCACGTTAGCACCACCACCTCCGCCTCCTCCACCTCCGCTATCTGAAGAGGCAAACCAGTCGCAAAGAGACAGTGTTGATAGATATCACCAACAAGGTGATTCTCAAGACAACAACAGCCAACTAGATAGGAATAGAATGAGAGGCAATAAAATAGGTGCCGCCTCCAGTGATGCAATTGGGCCCGGCGCAAATGAAGCCACAGTCGCATCGTCGACGACGATATGCAAACCAGCCTCAGCTAGCCAAGTCACAAGCTCGTCGCCAACCCTCGAATCGAAGAGCTTCATTGATATTCCAAATAGTAAGTCTAGAATCATGCATCCAAATTCAGAACTTTCACTAGAAGAATTGAGATTAGGATTGTCAAAATATAGGGATTTAATGGAAAAATTGCCACCTCCCCCACAAGTTCCATCGATGTCGCCACACTGATGGATGATAGGCGTTCGGTGTCTGTGTGATAAGGTATAAGTAACAACGGTAACGAGTTTGATTATCATTGGCTTCATGATAATGGTTTAACTGAAAGGCTGATTTGTGTTTTATGAGTGAGTTGGTGAGTAAGTGTTTGAGTATTATCTCATGATGATGTCACAATAACAAGCATGATTGTCATCTAGACCTAATCTGATCATTGATCCAGCCAACAAAGGAGGCAGTCTGGACATAAACTCCAGGTAATTGGGGCCGAGCGCAGCCGACACCCCATGAGACCAATCCAATTAATTTGGACACACCATCCTCCTTGATAGTCAACGGGCTTCCACTGTCACCCTGGCAGGAATCTCGGGTGCCCTCTTGGTATCCGGCGCAGAGCATATTTGGATAGATGACTTCCTTCCGGCCGACGTTCTTCATCCATTGCTGGCAAGTATCCCTATCCAAAACTTGAACATCGACCTTTTGTAACACACCCGGGGCAGTTGGGACTCCATACTGCGTTAATAGCAAATCAAATCAGATCAAGTTCAACATTTGAGTTGCGGAAAAAAGAGAGAATTGAGATCATTTAGGTTAGTATATTTATATAACAAAACAATTAATACAACATGCAAAAACTAGGCATGCAATTAAGTAAGTAAAAATACACCAGCAATCACATTTACCCATTTCTCGGTCTCTCTAGTATTTTCATCACCAACACATCACATTATCTATCATATCCATCAATAATAGTATCATATGTCGACACTTACCTGTGTCCTTCCCCAGCCAGTAACTGTGGCCGTTTTTCCGGTAAAATTATCACCCTTTGCCGGCAGACAAACTGGAATTATGTGCTGCCTGTATACAACTTCTTCACTGAGTTCAAGCAAAGCAATATCGTTTTGGTATGTAGCTGGATTGTACAATTCATTAACTACCTTCCTTCGAACTGTAAACTCTTCATGTGGATATAATTCTGTTTGGCCCTTTAAATTGTAATCGCCTAGTCTAACTCGTAGGTTTGTGGCTGGAGTTCTGTGAGCATGATTATTCATATATATATGTATATATATATATATATATATATATATATATATATTTAGATATATATATATTTAGATATAATAATATGAGCAAGCAAGTAAGTGAGTTTAGATTTTATAGTAGAGTA
>WNKI01000002.1:6845690-6957035 GCA_015350385.1 Aculops lycopersici
AGATATAATAATATGAGCAAGCAAGTAAGTGAGTTTGATTTATGAGAGAGAAGTTTAGATAAGATGATTAGTTGATATTATTCTTCATTCCTTCGGAGTTATGTCATATCTCATATCATCTCTCTCTCTCTCTCACTCTCTCACTCTCTCACTCTCTTGATAGTATAATATACTAGATGACCTACCTATATACACAGTGGGCGGCCGTCACAATCCATCGTTTATTTATGAGCGCGCCACCGCAAGATATTTTCTGATTAAAATACTGTCGCTTAACTACCGCAGCTTGCCAAGGAACTGCCCCATACTTGGCGTTCTCGCCTCCAACAATCTTTGAGGTTCTCATGTAACTCCGGCCGCATTCTACGTAGGTGCTCAAGTCGAGTTGATCATAAAAAGGGTTAGTATCATTACTGTTGCGGCGGGGGTAGTTATGAGGTGGTTCATGGGTTGGGCGCAGGTAGCGAGAGATTAATTCAAGCTAACTTCTTCTTGCGTCTTGCTGCGATTAGCACTTACCTGCTTCGTCCACGATGCCCGCCTGACTTCGGCGCACGTCACGGGGTACACAACAGCTCCATAGGAAGCCGCCATTGCAGAGATCTAATTAGATTAGGAAAGTTGGTGGAGTTTGGTTAGTGAGTCGTCAGTGAGAGTCTAGCGGATTGTTTCAAATACGATGCTTTCGATTATAGCGGCGCCAGGATGGCGAAAATTGAAAATGGTTGCTCTCGCCGGAGATTTCGCCATAGAATCGTGACTAAAATTATTTCAATGCTGCTGGCCGATAAGCTGATCAGATTAGCTAGTTACCTGAACTTTCAGATTGAAAAAAGTTAGCAACACCTTTAACGAAACGAGTCTTTTGCTTAAATTAGCAAAATTTACCGCAACAACAATTCAATAGCATATCTTAAACTTCAGCTGCTGCTACTGTTTAGGATGATGGCTATGAAATGATTGTGGTTAGCATGTGGTCTAGCCAAACGGTTCACCTAGTTAGCGGAAACAAGAGCAACAATGCCGAATGCCGCCCATCCTAAGGCCACGGCAACTCGAGGTCTTAGCGCAGTTCAAGCCTCGAAGCAATCGAAGGATAAATTCATTGTGAGAGTATCACTTGTTGCCCAGTTTAGTTTAGTCTTGATTCTCCTTTCTCAACTCTAAACCTAGCAACAGGTTACGCGGGCGGCGGCCACTGCTACCCGTTTGTAGGCTTAGGATTATGAGCAGCAAAAGGTAAACTGGCCACTACCGGCGATCAGTGCCGTCGCCCTTGCCGTTACTTTTTGAAGTTTTGAGAAGACTTGTTGTCGGGCGACGAGAGCTAACTGATTGTGGCAAGCAATCTAATGAGTAAGCGAGCAAAGCATGCAGTAACAAGCGGTTCTAAATCAACAGGTTAATTTCAGTTGCTTGCATAGCTAATACTTTACGCTTCTCTTCTCGTCTCTCTCTCTCTCTCTCTCTCTCTCTCTCTCTCTTTCTCTCTGCTTCGCTGACCGAACTGGCAGACTGCACAATTCGATATTCCACCTCCGCCATTCACCTATTGGAGCCAGCTAGCTAGTGGCTAGCTGGCTCCCAGTCTTGGTCATTAGTTGTTCGCTTGAACTAAAGTAGCTCGCCTGGCTTCTGTTGCCGATGCAATCGCTTGCCGCGACTCCTTCGACCAAAGAGAGTTGCAAGTAAAAGCGAACAGAGGTAACAACAAGTAGCCACAGTTTCCGAAGCCTCTTTTTCTACATCTCGGTTTAGTCTAGCTGCTCGTCTCCTCTCTTGGTGTTGATGCAAACGCAAATGCAAATGCTCTAAAGCGGAGAACCTACGTCCTGTTCACCTAACTAACGACGACGGCGACAACAACATCTCGCCGATTAGGCCAGCCAACAGAAAACAACAGCCCTTTTAACAATTTTCGAGGATTCACACACACAGAGACACAATCCAAATGGCGCCAGCAGCCGTTAGGGAAATGAGAGCATAGACTTGGTGACCATGGTAAACGTTACCTGTAGTTTCTAATGATGCGCTCTATCTGTTTTCTGTTGGCCCCGAATTGTCGCCGCCGTTGCGAGCACTAAACTTGAGCTCGACGTTGGAACTTTTCTTGGCAACTGTTTCCATGTCCTGTATTCTCTCGCCTCGAGTGCCGTCTCTCATCAAATTTTAACCCTCGACTTTGGTTACCGGGGATAACAGTAGTGGCTGTGATAGCAGCAGCAATCGCAGCCAAAGTCTATTAATGGCCTCGACTCTCTGTAGGTATGTGAGAGTTTCCGAGTCGATGGCCAGTGAAACTAACCAACGGCTAACAACCTCCAAATATCCCGACTCCAACAGGTGGCAGCCGATTGCCGTCGGCAATGGCGGCAGCGGTAGTCACCTGTTGAGGGTTGCCAATTTGTAGCCTTGCTCTTATCTGCAACTTCAACATCGACATCGATGTCTCGATCTTCATTCCGTCCAATCAGATGAGACTTGCCAACACACAATTGGTTCACTCGTTATCCGGTTACCTGATCGGGCTTGCAGCTAATTGTTGTTGCGGCTGTCTAACTAGCTCTAGGGAATAAAATATCAAGAAGACACAAGAGTCCACCAGGTTGTTGAAATAGAATGACAACTCTCGTCGCCGGAGTCTCCCAGTTAAGTTCAGATTGGTTCGGTTAAGTTTAGCCAAGTTTGGTTTGAGTCACTTCTTAATCTTGACCATAAGCGCCGGTCGTTTTCCTTGGCCTTGATCTTGATCGGACTCCGAAGTAGTGGTAACATTAGCAAGCGGGTTGAATGTCCAACTGGCAAGCAGCAATCACACTCCCAAACAAGACAAGCGGGCTAATCGGAACGATTAGCTTGCCATAATAAGCTGCTATTACTAGTTGCTGATGTGATGTCGCTATTTCTATTGCAAAGAGTCCGATCCACCGACCGGCCAGGTGGATTGCGAGCTGAGACAAGCCTGAAATGCCGAGACCAACCGTGAAACCTACCCACCGACTGACTGATGGGCAAATCCGGCGCAAAAGTTGTCTATTTCTTTCACATAAAATCCAATGGCGACGAGGCAAATTAACCAGAGGGAAACTCTAAACTTCAAGGGAAAGGGTAAGTTTATTATCACCGCAGACAGCAACATAACTAATTTTTCGTTATTCATCTCGAAGTTAATGGAAAGCGGTGAAATTGTCTGCTAAAACTTGTAGTTAACATCATACGGTCAAGTCTCACGCAAGATTTGCGATAGAGAAAGCAACTGGTGGTTGCCATTGACGTTGCTATTATACGCAAATTACCTGCAGCCGAAATAACTGGAACACAAAAGCAAACTCTCTCACTGTCCATCTATCGAAATCGGGAGAGAGTCCAATCTCTATCCTGCTTCTGTTCATTCACTAGAAACTTGAAGCTCGACGGCGAGTCTATTCTTTTGCATTAAGCCAGCGAGATGGCAAATAAATCACACAGGTAAAGGGTGAGTCACAGGTGAGTGATGCGATTGATTCACGCGCTCAGTGGTTGCAACTGCGCCGGCTATATCTCGCCATTGGATACATTGAAGCGGCTCATCGAGGGTAGAGAGATGAAAGATGGTTGCAGCTACTGCTGATTGCTTGCCGTTTTACCAACATGAATCTCTCGCAATCCTGGCGACTTGAGCCTCGGGTATGGGGCAAAAAATCGCATGTGAAATAAGTTCACATGTTTTTGAGAAATAAATAAAGCGTCAGCAACAATCGGATTATATCGATATTATTATTACCATCATTGGCCTTTACTGAAACTCCGGCACAGAGTCACCATATTTAACCCGAGCAAAAGTTGCTAACAAACACAAAGGAAAGTTCCAGTTTCTTTTACGTTGAGTTTGCTTTGGTTTTTCTCAATTCTGCTCTAGCCTTCTGTTCTGGCTTGGAGGACTAGAAATTTCAAGCTTCAAATTTCAAAAGACTGACAGGAGGTCTCTCAATTCGGGAAAGTCAAATTGAGACTTTGAACGGGTGTGTGTGTGTGTGTGTGTGTGTGTGTGTGTGTGTGTGTTATGTAACAAATGTGACAACGGCAACCACTGGCATGGAATGTTGGTGGACCAACAAGAGTAACTCCATTGCCGTCGCCAGCTACTTGACTTGGTCTATGTGTGAGTGTGACCGACTTGTCTGACAAATAATTTTTGATGCCTTCCTTTTGAGTACTGCAAGGTAACGGTTTTTTTGGGAGGAGATCTCAATATGCCACAGAAGAGAGAGAGAGAGAGAGAGAGAGAGAGAGAGCGAAATTGGAAAGCCGATCGAGTTTCGCCATCATTATGAAAGCGCTGAAAGTTTTCTCCACAGCAAACTCTATGGCTCAACTAACAAACCTTCAGAGCTCTATTTTTTCAAGTGAGCAACGAAGACACAATAAGTCACCTGTGCACAACAAAAGAATGTTACAATTTCTTGCCATCGCATCAGAGTTAATCTGATTTCAATGGATGGAACTTGTCCATTTCTCTCCCTCCGAACAGCCGAAACCAAACAGGCTGACTGAAACTCCACTTTGTTGGATGGTCGGACAGCGACGACCAACTGAGACATGATTGCTTCTTCCGCGCGAGACACACAGACAAACACAAAGGCCAAAGGTAGCGGAGCAACCATATGAGCATCCATTGAGAGCGCTGGCTTTGCGCGAGGGTCAGTAGGCAGCGAAGTGTGCGCTTTTTAATTCTAGTCGCCTTTCCTTTCATCTTGAAATCGGCATTGAGGTCCAACTCAATGGCCGGCCAGCCAGCTCGCCTACGAACTAGGCGGCGAAAAATCAGGGCTACATTGAGCAACAGGTTAGCGACAACCAAAGGGCACAATGGTGAACGCAGTGGCAGCAGCAGTGGCGCTAGTACAGTGCTGGCAACAAACTCACCTACCACTAGTTGGTCTCGAATGTCATCGTTTGTGTGGGTTTCTTTGTATCTCTCCTCGAAGGCCTTTGAATTTTTCAAGTTTGAGTAGGGTAGAGGCAAGAGAAAAGAATACAAACACCAGAAATTTTTCAAGTCCAACTGAGTCTAAGGGGTATGAGTTAAACTCATGTGGTTTGCCTGCACACACTTGTATCTCTGTGTAACTGATATCTAATCTCGTAGGCCACACTAACGATGGCCACTGCAATTGCTCGCGATGATGACTTGAATTGAGTTATCGGCCAGCCAGTCGGTGGGTGAAATGTGCTACCTTGCCGCTGGCCACTTTGAATGAGCAACTGTTTGCTTCGAGTTGTACAGTGAGATGAACATGAAACTGGCCCAATCAATTAGGTGCCGCCTCGATAGTCAGCAAGTTGGCTGGCCGGTCGGTCGGTCGGTCAGTCAGTCAGTCAGTCAGGCGGCAAAGTTCGAATGACTCTCTGCTGAGGTAATACTCTCACTGATTTAAATTCGAGTCACCTGATACTCACTCACTCACTCAGTCAAACTTTAGCCAGCGGCCAGTTGAATTGATGAGATACCTCAGCGAGCAATCATCATTATCATCTTATGTGATCATCATCATCGAATGACTCAACTTAGAATCGAGCCGAAGCATCATTTGCTTCGGCACCAATTTGCTTCCATTTTCATTCCGGCGAGCGGCAATGTCGATGATTGGTGATCGCCATTATGAGTTGTAAAGTTTAGTTAAACTTGGCTAGCAACTATACTAGGCTTGGATCAAGCTAGTATACCAGTTGGCCGCTGAGAAGCAGCCAACTTTTGTACCCTCACCTGTCCGCTAGCACGCTTGCTTTGCTCACTTAGGCTGACCTTTTATCTGCGCCCTCCGCTAAACCATCTCTAATTTTCACCTTTTCTTTTTCCATCGCCGCAAAGCGTCTGTTATATTGACTTGTCCATCTGATTCGTCCAGACGAGCTTGCCATTCAGTCAATAAACGAGCAAATGAGCAAGCGGGTGGACGAATTCTAATGGCCGCACAAATGAGCATCGGGTCACATTGTTAACATTTCAGGTGCGCGAATAGTTCAATTGCAAAGTCGCCTCGGCTAATGACTACCAAACGATTACTATATATATATGTCTCGCTTTCTCATTTCGGCGCTACCACATGTTTACTCAGTCCGATCAATGCCACTCGCTAAAGTTGCGATGTTTTGTTAGTGGAAGGAGAAAGTGAATGCATTCACTCACGAAGGCGACCACTCGCCATCTCGAGCAATAAAATAAAAAGAATAATAAAAGTGATGATAATCGGCTGCTCGGGCGCACCTGTTGCCGCAGTTTCCGATCCATCTGTAGTCGCTACTGGAGCGTAATGAACTGAACTGAACTGAACTGAACTGAACTGAAATGCACTCGAGGCGAACTGGGACTTGGGTAAACTCCAAGATTCCTTCCGTCTAAGGCAAAGTTGGATAATAGATTTATCTTCGCCGTCCAGTCGATCAGTCGGTCGGTGAACGAACAGCCCGACTAACAGCCAAAACTGGCCCAGATTGAAGAAGCACCTGTTGCCGACTATCCGTGCACATCGTCTAGCTAGCAGCAACCACTTGTTGCCGCGGCACAAGAGAGTGAGGGAGAAAGTCAATCACTTTGGCCGCGTCATGATTCAATCATCATCAAAATCTCTCGCTGAAAATTGAAATATATTTTCCACCCTTTCAGTCCAAGCGAGCGGCGAGCTGATTGCGACTACCTGTTTTGTTTCTACACACAAACAAGCTGGTCACTCAACTTCCAAAACTTTCAAGTGACTTTCATCTAAATCCTAGAACTCGAATTTCGAAGCCCCAAGGCTTTGATTTGTTATCCTTTAAGCTCGTAAATTTTCAATCCAATCTCCTCTCGATCGAAGAGAGGAGCTTCAGAAACGTTGAGAAAACCCCTCTCCGCTGACTATTAGCGTCACTTTTCTCACCAGAAAGTTAAATCAGTCCACTCAAGGTCCAGAAGGAGAGAGAGAGAGAGAGAGAGTAAGGGATGATAACTCACTAGCCTTTTCCCGGCTGCTCTTTTAAAATTGGATTGAATGACTTATGATGAGACGAGGCTATAATTTGTGTGCGTGTAGTAGGGATCAGAAGAAGAATTCCTCAAGGGATGGAAAAAAGATGAGTGCCCCTCAAAGTATATTAGATAATCGGTTGGAGCTATCGTCACCGGTTAGCTACCCTTACCTCTGACAACTATTACCATTACCACCATTGCTACCAGCTCGGTCACTCAAGTCAACAGGTGGACTGGTTATTCATTGTGGACGTCAAATTAAAGTGAGCATTGCACAGGTAGCACACATACACTCCAATGTACAAACACTCGACGTCCACTTGAAGTCCTGCTCGATTATCATCATCACCAGGTTGCCATGGCTTCGCAGTGGCGCGAACTTTGCCGCGGCCACTATCACTTCCAAACATCAAAAGGATGAACGCGATTTTCGAGGACTCGACGCATTTTTATTGCGGTAGTTAAGTTATCTCCTTCTCTCCCTCTCGATTATATGACTAGATTTACCAAGAGAGTTACGCAACAAAAACTCTCGCTCCTCTTTTTCGGGTAGACAGGGGACATCGAAACAAGCGGCTTTCGGCTTTTGACTCCAGCTTTAAGTTTAACAAGTTGAAGTCGCTCGACTAGCTAACGGCTCAAACTCAAGAGTCGCAAAGTGAGACTCGTAACCCCAATCAGTGAAACTAAGTGCCGCCCTCTCTCCCGCCGTCTCTCTCTCCCTCTCTCACTTTTGATATTCGGCGTCAAGTTGGTCTGGTCGAGAGTTCACTAGCTTGCTGCTCACTGCTCTCTCTCTGCGTGTTTCCAAGATAACGGTTTGAGTTTGAGTTGGAGTTGGAGAATGATAATAATTTGCGACGCTGCCGCTGCTCAGGTTTCGTCTAGATCAAACGACCGAGGAAAGGCGAGTGCTCGCCTCGTCCACTTGACTCTTCAATGCGAAGGGTCTAAAATCTAGACAACACTTGATTTGTCTACGAAATCTGAGGCGCGCGTACAACCTGTTGCTTGGGATTTTGTGCGATCGGTAGCAGCAGGCTTGTGCGCAAATTGAATTGATAAACTCGACCACTCATCTTTATCCCGTCACTTGAGGTATTGACCTTTCAATTACCACTTTCGATTTTTAAAGAAGAGGAGAATTTTGGGAAAATTATCCAGAAAAATTGATGAAATACTTACCTAAAGGCCGATGACCTTGGAGCCAGCAAGTAACGCTTGCGCCGCACTGGTACTTTTCGCCCTGCCACTCGCATTGTTGTGGTAGCGCTATTGGTGTTGTTATGATGATTATCATTATTTCATTTTCATGGAGATGGATTTGGGTTAGTGCTGGGTTGTTGCTTGTTTAGTAGATTCGGTTAAAAAAAGTGGAAAAAGACAAGAGTTGAGAGATTCAAATATCACCAATCGAGAGACTCGATTGGTCTTCTTAGACGACTGCCACGCCCATTCCGCTCGTCACGCGAGGAGCCGATCGGTTTAGTTTTAAGCCACAGTCTGTCCAACTGTCTACTTGTATTTCGTCTATCCAACCAACCAAGTAACAAACTGGAGAGAAAGTGATGATTTGGTGATCATACGCCTCTGGTCCAGTTCAACATTTTAGCACTCCAACAAATGTAATACTTACACAAGACATAGCGGGCAAGATTAATCATGCTAACCATCGTAGGCGAGTGCTGTTTTGAGGTGTGCGGCCTAATTGAGTTTGCTAGGTTGTTGCTGTTGGCTGAGCTTGAGGTGGCTGAGGTTGAGGAGACGCCGCTTGCTGCGGTTGCTAAATCTGTTAGGAACGATTGCGACGCTGCAGCTAGAGCTGACGAGCTTGACGATGATGAAGATGAAGATGATGGTGGCGATGGCAACAGGTGGCTGCCACTTGTGCTGGACGACAATGAGGCTGATGAATGAGAGTCCAAGTCGCTAAGACCCGACAATGAGGCTAGAGAGTAAAGCAGTGGCGTCAGTTTGTTTGGCCACGAGGTGGCCAGCGGCGAGTGGTTTGCGGTGGGTGTTGGTGTTAGTTGTGTTGAGTTGCTAAAGTTGATCAGCGACGACATGGCGCTTGATAGGAGATTCGACGAGAGTGTCGACAGGAACGACGACGAGTGCGGAAATAGACCAGTCGCCGAAGTTAATGGTGATGATGATGATGGCGAGTGGTGATCGCTTCCGCTTTGTTTCAACGTCTGCACGCGACCACCTGTTAAAGTCGACGACGGTGAGGATGAGGATGTCGATGGCCAAGCCGAGCGGCCGTTCGTTTGCGCCGACTTGCTGGCGGCCGCCGAAACGAGCCGCATGGCTATTGATTCAATGGAGGGCGCCAAGACTAGCGCCGCGGACTTGCCGGCCGCATACATGAGCTGCTTATTTTTGCTCGTCAGCAACTTGTTGGCACCTGTTGTTGCTGGCGTTTTTGTCTTGGTTTGGCCTAATGTAAAGCTAGTACTCTCTTTTTCCTCCCCCTCGATCTCCTCTTTATTTTCCTGTTTGCTCGCCACTCGCGGCGACTTTGGCTTCTCTATGGTGCTTTTTGTGCTTGACTTCTTGTTGGCTAAATTTAATTTCTTCGAGCTTCCACTTTGCTTATTCTTCTTAGTTAGTTTGATGGACTCGCTAGTTTCCAGTTCATTATCCAATTCATCGGCATTAATCCAAGCATTAGATTCGCCACCATAAACGTCACTTCTTCTCTTGCTCGTCGACGTTGGCGTCCCCCAATTACTCGACTCGTAATGAGGCTCCTCGTTGACCAGTTCATCCTCGTTACTGTTGCGTAATCTTTGCAACGTCCTATGTCTCGCTCGACTCAAGTTAATTATATCATATCGACTTGAGATGACGAGAGGCGAGTGTATTAGAGTAAAAGGCGACAGCTTTCCCCTTAATCTATGCCTCTGGCTGCCCGAGGAACGAGCCGACGACGACGACGACGAGGCCTCACCTGGTTGAGATGCTAAAATGACTAGACTTGCTGCTGAGGCGGCCAAAATTATACTCATGACTAGTGAGTTTGTTAATGATGATTTCCGTTTTGTCAAAGGTAAATGTAACATTTTAATTATCTACTTTGCGTCTCTGGGGCGCGGGGAGCCGCCGCGCGCCGCCTCCTGCTTCTGGGAGGCTGCCGCCGTTTGTTGGGCAACACCGGAGACGGACTTGGTGTCTTCTTCTCTCTTCTCTTCACTAACTACCTGTTGATTTCTTGATGAGCTCGAGTTCGATTTGATTTGATTTAACCTGATGAAAAATTTAGATTCTAAATTGGACAACAGTAACGATAATAACAGAAACAATAACAATGACAACGAGCAAGATTCTAAGCGCAACAAGAACAACAATAATAATAGGAGTAGTGATGACGGTGATGATGATATGAAAGTTTCTCGTAATTCTTGTTTCTTGTACATTGGAATTTGCCGTCTGATTGATCGATCGCTTGACTGATTAATTTCTGAAAAGAGGAATAAAACAACCACTACACTTCCGCTTGTGGCTGTGGTAGTGGTGGTCGTGATCGTTGGCGGCTTTCAGGAGCTGAAGATGAAAGGGATCTCATGTTCTAGTGTGAAAGTTTGTTTGCTATGCCAGTTGGTTCTCAGAGATACTTGTTGCCGTTGACTAACTGACCGGCTCATAGTTGTGAGGTAAAAGAAAAATTCTTATATAAGATAAATGAAGAGAGAGAGAGAGAGCGAGGGAAGCTAATGCTCACAACTACCGGTTGCTACGAGTGCTGCTTCCTCGCTTGGATAATTTCACTATTCCTTCTTCTACTTCGACTACTATCAGTATTACCACTACCTCTATCACTTCTGGCTGTAGGCTCTTGCTGGCTGATTGATATTTTTTCCTCTCGATGATCCATATTGTTGGCTCTCTCACTTTTGCTTAGCTCGACTTTCTCCTCTTTCACTAACTCTCTCGCTCGCTCACTCACTCACTCACTAACACAGCCTCCCTCCACAAACCGGCCAACTCGCGCTCGATTTGGCTAGTCGCGCAGGTCAATACAGTTGCTAGCGCCGCCAGTTTCACTTGTTGAATCTGATGCAAGGCCTGACGGCGGTGGCTCACGGTTTCAGTTGGCCTCAACCGGTAGTAGTAGTAGTAGGGAATGATCTTTTGTGTGCACTCTCCGCTTGGCCAGATAGGGAGAGATAATCACGCCACGACGGCCAGGTAATAGTGTGCTGCTCACTTGCTCGCTTTGCTCGTAGTCGTCTGCGGCGCTTCTTCTTCTTCGTCTTCTTCTCTTGCCGCCTTTGCTGCTTCCACCTTCACTTCCAACTATTCCAGTGCTACCTGTTGCTCTGCAACGCCACCTGCATGTCCGATCGATCATTGGCGCGCGCGCAAGGGAAGTCGGCGCAGGTAAACTCTCTCTCTCTCTCTCTCTCTCTCACTTCCAACTATCAGTTGGTTTCGCGAGCCTCGAGGCTTCTGCTGCTATCTTCGTCGCCGCTGCTGCAAAGCTGCCGCAACTGCTCGCCGGCAAGCTCGCTGCAGAGTCTATCAGCGACCGTTAGCAAGCAGTCGGAGTGGAAGCTGCAGGTGGCCAGCGGGATCGCCGCCGATTCTACTGCTTCGCTGGAGATGCAACCAAAGGGGGAGGTAACTCTGTAACAAACTGTTGGACACAGGGACGCGACTCGAGTCTGCGCAGGTAGCGCCAACTTTCGCCCACACTTGTTGCGCTATCCAATATTCTCTCCTTACCTTTGCTCCGCAGTCACCTTTACCTTTACTTGTAAGACTCACCCCACCTCACTTCTCGAGCTTTAGCTTCGGTTGCCAGATTTGAGATTCGAGATTCGAAAGTCCCGCTTCAGACTTCTGAATCTTGACTTGAGCCGGTAGGCCAGCTGGTTTACCGTTTGGTCGTCGTCGTCGTCGTCGTCGTGTGAGTGAGACGATATATTGCGGCACAAACATTGATAGAAGGAGAGATGAACCTACCGCTAGCTCTAAACAGGAGAGTCGAGCTCGAATGTTGCAATGGGAATTGAATTGAAAGACTAATAGGAAGAGGGAAAGGGATGGGGAGAGGAGCTCAGCAGCTTGCAGGTAGGCAACTGCAAAGTAAAGATACAAAAATTGGTGTTAAATTCGATGCCGCCGAATGTCGCCTTAGTTGGAGCTCAATGGTTTGAAAGGAAGATGGAATGAGAAGAAGAATAAGGAGGAGGGAAAGGATGGAGATGGATAAGTATAAGCGAAGGGTTCATGTTACAAAGAAACAATCGGAATGAAAGAAACAAATTATATGTGGCGCCGCTGTAGCTCCTGTAGCTTGGTGGTGTCCAGCAGCAGCAGCAGCAGTAACTGGTAAGCTTGCCGTTTTGTTATACCTAAAGGCTGGCGAGAAAGTGAGTGCTTCCAAATAAACTCAGTGTGAGATCTACTGTCGCGCACTGGCTTCTCTCTTTCGCAGAAGCCGACCACTTGTTGCTGTTGGCGGTTTTGTTGCTATTGGTTTGTAGCTGCTATTGCCCCAAACTCGCTGAGCCTCTTTGGCGGGCCACAAGTGATGAAACAATGGCCACAACTTGAGGCATAGGCATCTGACCAATTGGAAGCTGTAAAGGTAACAACTCTCCACTAATGGCGCCGATTTCAATGTGTTTTTAGTCCCATTGGTGATGCTATTGGTGGCGGTTGTTGTTGCTGTTGTTGTTGTGGCATCTCATCTATTGATGGCTCCTGTTGGCTCCGATTCAGTTGCGTGTCGACAGCCAACTAGCCACTAACAGCGCCACTAAGAGGGGAAGCCGAAGCCACTAGCCGATCAAAAAGGCACGCAGGCCACCCAATGGCACAACAGGTGGATTTACCGATCGGTTATTGGCCACTTGTTGTTGTTGTTGTTGTTGCTGCTGCTGTTAGTTTGACGCCGCTTCTGTTGCGAACTGATGTTGCTCCTCGCTATTTGCCGTCCATCTCCATCGTGAGTATATTGTTCTTTTCTCGCGGCTCAAAGGCAAGAGATTGGGGAGGAGAGAAGAGAAGAGAAGAGAAGAGAAGTGAATTGCGACAGCTGCAATGAAAGTCTTAGCAACTTGCTTCTGTGTTTGTGCCTCGAAGGCACGACACTTTAAAGATGCGCTAGCTTGTGGGCGGCCAGCGCCACCAGGACAACCAGAATGAGCTGCACCCTTTTGTGATGCCGTCGCAACAAGTCTCCGGCGGCCACTTGTTGTTGCAGCTCTCGTCTGCAGGAACAACCAAGCGCGCCAAATAGGTGCGAGGCGGCGGATGGCCACTAGGCAGAGGAACAGAGAGAGGGAGAGAGAGAGTGAGAGGAAAAACTGTTTCTCATTCTATTCTTGGTGGACGCAACGACGAGGCGTTTGGCGCCAAATAATAACAACAACGCGCTTTTCTCGAGTCAAAAAGCTGGAGCGAAAAGCGACCACTTGACTCCAATGCGAACTTCCTGTTTCCTGACAACCAACGCAACAACAATAACCATCAGTCACGATAAGACACATCAGTCTCGTTCTTTCTCTAGCCTACTCGTTTCAAACCAAACCGCACCAAGCAGGAACAACAGGTGGCTGCTGTGTGTTTGCATCGCCGTCGCCATGAGCTCGCGGAATCATTTGCAAGTCAAAGTGACGCCAATAAAAAGTCGTTTACCCGACGACTTTTTATTGCCCGCCGCTGCTACTAATTTTGCTGCTAATTAGAGCTGCTGCACAGGCGAGGGGCAGAGAGAGAGAGAGAAAGTGAAACATAGAAACGGTTTAACCTTCAATTGCTCAGTGGCAGCTAGCCGAGTTTGTGTTGTTGTGTTTTGTGGCTGTCATCGATTTTTTCCACCGAACAACAAAAAGCAATGGGAAAAACAAACAACAAGCAGATGAAAAAGTTTTGTTTATTCCACAAAAGTGGCAGTCGTTGCTCCTGTTGCAATGAACTTGGCTTCTGGTCGCTTGCATTCTCGCTGCACTTGAGCTCTATTTATTTATTTTTTGGCTTGATTTGCTCGCTGTGCAAGGTGGTTGCCACACAAATTGTATGAGTCTAGCCATTTAGTGTTGACAATGAAATTTTTCAGCATTCTTGCTGCCACCGGGAGCTGCACTATGCGTTCGCGTGGCGCCGCTACCGCAACCACCGCGTTATACACAGACTCGGTACGCACAAGCGCTTCGAGTCAACAGGTAGCAGTTGTCGCCTGTCGCTGCCTTGCTAGACCTTCAACTTTAACCACGAAGCGCGCGCGCTCTGTACGAGTCACGCGGCGGCAGCAGCAGCTAATCCGCGCCGACGACTGATGCATTCTGGTTCCAGTTCAACAACCAACGACAACGACGATGGAGGATGGAGGATGACGCTTTCAGTCCACACTTTCCATAGTTCATCACAACCTCCGCCGCCACCACTGATGCGCCGGCGACGACACCACGACATCCATGTCTGCAAGTGGAAGTGGAAGCTACCTGTTGACTAAGCGGCCCAGATCCACAGCCGAGCAAGCGCGCGATCGAGAGCAAGTTGCAACATTAGATAGGAAAGAAAACGTCACAGAGGCGCAAAGTCTCTGGGATTAAGATCATTCTTGGGACTTCAGTTGAAATAGTCTAGGAAGAGAAAGAGGGACTAGATTTTTCGAGCGCGCGAGCCCTCAGTTACGTTTTAGTTGTTAGGTGCAACTTGCAAGTTGCAACATATGATTCTGATCATCATTGTCATCGTCAACTAGTTTGTGTAATAATAGTGAGAGCAAAGGGCGAGAGTAGAGGGAAGGAAGACGTTTTTATTGTTAGCAACTCGATGTTATAAGGTGAGAATGCAGATGCAGTCGGCAGTTGATAATCATCATAATCATCATCATAATCAAGTTGTGTCCCTATTTGCATTTGTGTCTGCATCAATCGACTCGAATCAACAAGTTGAACCAGCGGCAAGAGAAACACAGATAGCGATTAGCAAAATTTTACCTGAACCTTAATATGAACCTTTTCTCAAGATGCGACGTCGAAGGCGAAAAGCGAAGGCGCCGATGCCCGCAAGTTCTACGAAAAAGACCAAGACAAACAACAAAGACTAGGAGTATAATAAAATTACCATTCACTAGTAGGAGTAGGTTAATTAATTTTACGTCATTTAAATTAATATTAACGAAAACAATAGCCATTTTGCTTGTTCTTTTTTGTTTATGGACTCGAGAAGCCTGTTGCTCGCGGGTGGCGCCGAGACAAGTGGCCAGTTTGGCCCCGGCCTCACCAACTAGAACTCGGCAAGGCAGCTACAGGTTTGGCGAGAGGCAAGCAGGCAACGCGGCGCATGCAGATCTCATCGAGGGCAGACTGGACACAAGCCAGCTCTGTGGCATGCGCTACCCGGCACTCCACCAAAATCAACAGGCAAACTATGCGCAACAGGAACAGCAACAACAACCAGCCGATCTCTATTACATCATTGGAGGCGACGAGGTGGACAATGATCAATTTTGGCCCTGGTCAGTGGCAATCTACGAGTTGGATCCGCTCAATGGGCAGCGCCAATTTATTTGCAGCGGAAGTTTGATAAGCGAGCGATTCGTTCTCACCGCCGCTCATTGCATTCAGCAATCGCGATTCGATATCCTCTCGCCAGATGAGGTTTTTCTCAAAATTGCCTCGGTCAGACTCGACGACGAGCACTCGAGTTTCCATCGCGTGGAATCGGTTTTTGTTCATCCAGAGTACAGTGTCGATAGGAAGGCCAACGATATTGCTCTACTAAAACTAACCAACTCTCAGCGGCTTCCGCCCCGAGCTCGACCCATTTGTTTGCCCTCGCATGTGGCCAATCGGATTGACTTCACAGATCAGCAGGTGACAATTATTGGCTGGGGCAAGACTAACGCGATGCAAGGCGACGAACCCTCGCGTTTGATTGATATAACAACACCGGACCCGCTGTCGGCTCTCGACGCTCCCGATCAACCGAACGTCCAAGGCAACGAGCTCGGTGGTGGCGATGGTGAGTCGAAAAAATCAACAACAGCACCCACAGGCGATGACGGCGAAACTTCCGACCAACAATCAACAGGTGAGCGCAGCATCACGGAAGCAAACGAAACTTTGCTCCAAGCGGAAGTGCGAGTCACTAGTACCGATCAATGCAATAGAAATTATAGCAAACTTGAGATTAGTTGGCTAAATATCGACGAGCACTTTCTATGCGCCAGCGATCCGATGGGCAAACGCGACGCTTGCCAAGGAGATTCGGGCGGCCCTTTGATGTGGAACAATCAGCAGCACTCGTCGCCATTGTTGGCCCAAGAGGAGAAATGGTACCAACTTGGCCTGGTTTCCTTTGGCCACGGTTGTGCCAACAAGCAATTTCCGGGCGTTTACACGCGCATCTCCTACTATATGCCCTGGATTTTGAAGATAGTCAATGGGCGTTCGGGAAATCCAAATACAAATCACCATTTGCAGGACAACCAGCAGCAGCAGCAGCATCAGCAGCAATATGGCAACCAGCAAAACAACCACCACATCCACCATCTGCCCTACCAATCGTCAGCAACAGGTGGTGATGGCGGCGAGTTCGGTCGCGCCAAGTGGAGGCGCTAAACTCGGAGCTTCTGGTCGATGAGGTTGATTATCGTGGGCATGCATCAACAGGTTGCCGCCAATCTGAATGGTCCAGGTAGAGTTTATAAAATGAAATTCGAGCGGAAGATTTTCGAAGTTAATTTTATTGAGTTTTCTAAGGAAAACTAACGACAATGATGACTACGAGATCCAAGAATTAGGAAACAAATTAAATTTGTCGTTCGCGAGAACGAACGACGAGGACGCCAAGGCATCAGGTAGTTGGTATAGCCGTCCGTTAAAATGTCGGTAAATTTCATCAGGCAGCCAGTCAGTTGGCCAGGGAGTTCGAATGAAACTAGCGGTAAATTGCTCACGAATTCTACAAGATAAACGGCATCTGACTTCTTCACTTCCTTTTCCTATTTTGCAAGCTAAACTTAGGGGCAAAGTTTTAATTTAAGTCTAGGCTAAAGGCGACTTTAGCTTCCATTGAGCAGGAGGGAAAGAGAGAGAGAGAGAAAGCTTGAATTGGATTGTACAATAATTGGATGAGTTGTTGGCCAGTCAACTAGTGCCAGACTAGACAGGTAAACTAACTAGTTGGATGAGGACTTGCCAATTTGCGTTGCGTCATCACGTCGCATCTTAAAACTGCAACAGGTTGCTATCGTGAGAGCAAGAGTCTCTCATCCTTTTCGTTCTTTCCTCTCTCTCTCTCTCTCTCCCCTTCTGCTTACTACTTCAAATGCTGGCTAGTTCTAGGAGAGAAACGGACAAATTATGTCTGGCAGTTGGCATGATGAGTGAGTTTAGTTTGCGGAATTCTTCCGCCAAGCTCGCGACGACAACGACCTGTTGCTCGCCGCTAACTGTGCCTCGTCCACACCTGATGTTACCTGCCGCTGCAACATTTGCACCTTCTGTCGTCCAGTCGCAAGCCAATAGTTTCGTCCTGTTGCTGAGTCCGAGTATATAAACGGACAGAGGGAAGGCAGTTGTTTCCCGTTTGCCGCTCCCTCTATTATCTAGCAAACCGAGAGCCGCCGGTTGCAAACAATTTGTGGGCCAACTCGCCTAACTTGAATAAGATTCAACTTCCTGAATAAGTTCAGCCTGCATTTAAGCTGCAAAATATTAGATGGACTTGTGACTCGATTACTCTCACTCCTGAAACTTTGCATGCTGGTCGCGTCCGCGTTGCGTAATCGTGAGCATCGTGCTCTTTCTTTCTCTACCTCTCTATTCCCCTTAAAGAGTTTCTCGTGAGTCTCGTGTGTGTGTGTGTGTGTGTGTGTATGTGAGTCGCCTTACGACCAAGAAACTAGATGGGCAGTCTTAGTTTCTCGCGAGCAAAGTAGAGGCATGGACACAAGAGACTTTTGTGTGGCGCAATTTGAATGAGCAACTCGGGAGATTTGACTCGAGCTTCAGATAGAACATAATCCGCCTCGTAGATGCGACAATCTCTAGTTTGCTTGCAAGAGAGTGCTACCTGCCTACCTTCGGTGTAGTCGAGCGAACGGAGCGTTGAGCTAATCTAGGAGAAATTTGCCAAGACAGTTGCACTGAGCGACCTAGTGGTCAGTCAATCAGGTAGGCGTTCGGTTTGGTTGTCGAGTGTGCAGTTGCACTGGCGCCGTCAACGGCCACTTGGACTTCGATGTCGCCGCCGGTTAGTTATAAAACTAACTCGCCACAAACTCCCCACTGTCGTCATCGGCACTCTCAACTCGCAGTGAGTTGGCCCGTTACCACCGCTTTCGCCGCTACCTCTGCTCTTGTTGTCGCCAGCGTTCTGTTGTCATGTTTGATAGTCTTGCTCGCTAGCTGATTGGCTGGCCACCTGGCCGTCGCCTGCTTCTCTTCCAAGCAACTGAACCGACGGCAAGTGAGCGAAATAATTTGATAGAGGGACACATGAGGAGTGAGATAGAATTCCAAATGCATTCGAAGCTTTCCAATGAGACATCGGGTAGAAGAAACCGGAGACACACTCTGTGTCTCCTTAAACTCTCGCTTGTTGTCCCCAAGCGAGCGCTCCTTTTGACTCCTCAATGACAACCACTTGTTTCTATTCCTCTCTTGCTCAAACACTCTACTCTGCACACACATTGAGCATGAGCTAAGTTTTGAGCCGCTTGCAAACCAACTGGCCACTCGTTGCTGGGTGTCCAGTGTCTTTAAGTAACTGGCCACTTTTGAAGAGTTCCAACAAGTTGCCGTTGGAACTCCTCATGGATGGCGACCACTTGTTGCCAGCTTGGTTGCCACTTTGCCCACCGCCGCCGCCGCTGCTTATGCTCATTCATTTACCCTTAGAGCTAAAGCTCGAGTCCAACTTGTAATTCAATATACAGCCGGCGAGGAACAACAAGTTTTCTCTCTGAATGGTGCTGGTGTTGTTGTTGTTGCTGTTTGCTGGCTAACTGGCCAGCCACATGCTCGTAATGTTCCAACTTATTCGAGGGACAAGTCAAAGAAATCGAGGAGACAGAGAATGAGAAACGCACAGACACAAACTTTCGGTGAGCAACTATGGTGTCTATGGTTGCCACCGTCACCGCCACCGCCACCATCGCCGCTGCCGCTGCAGTTTAATATTGAACCAGAGACATTAATAGATGGACTCTGTTGAAGTTAAACCTCCGACTGGCCACATCTACCATCACTGCATTTGACTGTGAGCTTGGCAAGCTAAACTCCCGTTTACCTCTTCGCTTTCGCCTTTAGTTTGGCGCGGTAAGCTTTGAGTTGCAACAGTAACTAAGGTTACCTGTCAGCCCTCGTCGTCGTCATGAAGCTCAGCGAATATTTCCCACCAAAGTTGAACCCGAACGAGCGAACTGAATGGCCGGCCACTTGTTGACTATGGCGACGACAGCCGGCTAACGTTGGAGAGATCGTTTGTGTCGTTTGGACTTTGGGCTACCTGACGCGCGGACTTTGCCAATGCCAACTACAGGTGATGTGATTTCGCGACACCTAGAGCAAGCTTCTTATTTCCTAAAATTAGAAGCTTGAACACGGAAAAAAGAGCAAAGAGATTGGAAACTAAATTGGATGATACAGATACGTTAGTTTACGGGACACACCACAAACCTTTCACTGGACAATAATACGTGTGTCTTTTGTTGTACTCCCGTTTGTTGTCGTCTTCTTTGTCGCTGTGGTTTGCCATTCCTCCTCCTCGAACAGCTCCCACTGTCCAACTCTCTAACTTCAACAGCAACAACAAAAACCACACCAACCAACTCGCCACCGCCGCCGAACCACCATCAATTGTGTGGACTCTTGTGAATCAATCGGCGCCAGTGTTGATCGCGCGTCCGAAGCTAGCCATTAGTCAGTGAGGGGATTCAGTTGGAGAGCACCTGTGGATCAAGGGTATGTAATCTAATTTTAGCCCTTCACTGAAATAGGAGGCAAATCGATATGTTTAGATTCGTAGGTTCGTTGAACCTCAAACTGGAGCAAATTGATCAAATGTGTGGGTCCAAATCATCGAATAATGATAATACTGATAACAACAATCATGATTACACACTCGCACACCTGACAAGTGAATCCTCATAAACCCATGCTACTCCAACTCCAATCATCAGTTACATAAATATGTTTTGAATCCAGTTAGAGAAGAAGAAGAGTGTGACAACAGCCACCTGTTTCGATGCGACAGCAAGCGAGCCTACAACCGAGGCAACAGGTGTCAATGTAGCTGTGCGGTATGTTTGTGTGGCGGTGGTGATTGCCATGTATATTTGTTGGTCGCTGGTAGCGTATCACCTTGCCGCTTGCTCACCCGAAGCTTGCGAGTTGCGACTCACCAGAATCCCGAGCAACACCAGAGTTCAAAGCCAATTCTGGATGCTAATAAAGGGGTTTGCTTGTTGGCTCGCTGAATCGAAAAGAAAGGAACACAAATGATAAAAGCTTGCCATAAACATAGATGTAGCTGCAGCGGCAGAGTTGGTCATCCATTGATGCTGAAGCTGCTTGCTTGGATCTCCCTTGATCCAACAAACGTCGCGACCGACTTGTTGTCTCAATTATTGCGTAGTTGGTCTTTGAGTAAAGTGAGATTTGGCGACTCGTAACTAACTGTGGCTTTATTCGGCTCTCAACGCCGAGATGTCAGGTTAAAGGGCAAACAGCGATGACTATGATGACTAGACGGCTGGCTGACTAGTTTGTTAGTGGTCAACAACGAGAGTTTTCTTCAATCTAAGGCTAAGTTGTCGAGCAAAGAGAGAAGAAAGAACAAAACTCTTATGATAATAACAAGATAGAGACTCGAGGATAAGGTTGAGGGACAAAATCAAGCGACGGCCCAAGATATCAGCGGACTTCATCTTTTGTTGGCGTGCAAACAAGGAGTAGATCTACAGGTTGCCTTGGTTGCTGCTGCTGCTGCTACTACTACTACTACTACTGCTGTCGCCGTTTCGGTTGCTGAACCAATCTCTGGTTAGGCAACCATCGCGACTGCAAAATCGAGACGAAGCTTCACTCTCATTTACGCTCGCCATAGATTTTGAAACAATGACACGCAAATACACTCGACCAAGAACTACATTCATTGTCGCTGCTACCGCCACCCGTCGACGCAATAAGAGGATGAGAAAGGTAGCATAAGGCGATGGGCCGTTATTCATGTGGCCAATCGGTAGTTGCAGCAGGTGATCGATAGGCACCTTTCTTCATTGCCAAGCTAGCTTCTCGATAAACCGATGAGAGCCTCAATAGCGGAGAAAACTTCTCACATGTGACGGATGAAATAGTGGGCCGTCACGTTTAAGTAACCACCTGTTGAGTCGATGATGAGTCTTTGAACAAACTTTGAGCCGCCAGATAGTTAGAGAAGCAGATTAAATTACTGGGCAATTAATAGAGATTGAAAGTAAAATTTGCCTCTCACTCAATTCAGACAGAAGCTGATAAGTTGAGAGGAATTAAAATAAGTAACCAATTTCATGTTTAAGATGTCAAGCAAATCGCTAGCTTTCATTGTTTTGTGCTGCCTCGTGATGGCCGTAGTGACGGTCGAGTCAAAATCTTGCAACCGGACGTCAAAACCGAAACTTGTGGATCAAGATTGTTCACCACCACCCTGTTGTGGCCAATTCTCGTGTGAATATTATGCAAATGATCTGATCGAAGAATATGTTCAACAGATTAAGGACGATCTAGAAGATAGAACTCACTTCGATATCACGCAGCTCACTGCGCTCAGCTACATGGAACAACTAGTCAACGGACGAACTAATTACAAAGTCAATGTGAGTTATTGCAACATGAATTGTAGTCGTCGATTATTCGTCGATCAAATTATCACCCAAAAGACTAATCAAATTTTATCCAATTCTCTAGGCTGTGGCTCATCTTAAGGCGGGCTGGAAAATATACTATCAACTGTGGATCCATGTATCAGATGTTCCAGATAAAACCGTGACTCTTGAGGGGTTCGCGAAATTCCCATTTGAGAGTAATTGAGACCAGAACTCTTATCAAATCACAACTGAAACTTATATCCATCGTTTCTTGCGTCAATAGACATGCTGTTGGTTGTCCAAATAGCGTTAATAAATCGGTTGGACCACAGCAACTTCGAACTCCCGGTTCGAAATTGTCGTTACCTACAGTCATTGAGTTATTGAGACAAGCTGTATGTTGCGAATCGTCGCGCAGATCAATCGCAACTCGCAACTCGCAAGACTTGATTCGAATTCTTAACCCGTATTTCGTACAGCAATTGTAAATCTCAATATTTGCAAACTTTACTCCGGTGTTTGTATTTTTCACGGAAACCCAGAGACTCCTACACTAACACAAAGCTAGCGCCTCGATTCTCATTCGATCGCTTCGCAAATTCAAATTTAAAGTCAACGAGTGTACCTGGCCGAGACAATCGACTTTGTTTTTCTCCCTGTGCTTGTTCGCGCGGAAGCTCGAAGCTGTGGCCACTGGCCAGTGACAAGCCGCCACTTGTTGGCTCACGTGTGTTGCAAATCACGGTTTGTTGTTGATGTTGTTGTTGCAATTCGTGAGCACGCGACGTTCGCGCCAAAAGTGAGAATTCGTCTAATTAGCTCGCATTTCTTTTGTGATATTTCCACAAATCGCATCATATCTTTATTCCCCATAAATGCTCAATCCATCAATAAGCTTTTACCCTAATTTATTGTAACAGGATACTCTAATCTATTTACTATCATGCCCGGAGTACGACCTCTCCTAGCCATGGGCTTCCTAGCCTCGTGCGGCATCACCTTCGAGATATTATCATGCACGCGTCCAAGGGGCGAGGGTAACTTTTGGCCACTACTTATATACATCTTCTACTTTCTATTGCCAATGCCATTCTTATTTGCAAGACAGGTGATTGACAAAACGGCTCTGGGAATGAGCGATAGTGTTGGAAAGACAAAGGATTACGCGATATTCGTCGCAACCGGTATCATGGTTTCAAGTGTTGCCTTGCCCGTTATAATGGCCAGGAGTCCAGTTGAAAAGCCGATTATTGCACCAATTGCCTGCTTCTATCTTGAGTTGGGTAACCTTTGCTGCCTTTCGACCATTGCACTGTTTTGTATGTACTGCAAGCCGTTGTAATATGATAACCACATAACATCGTACATGTATATATCATCATTTGGGCACAAAGAAAGCAAAGTTCGGTGATAGCAAGCGACTTTTATTGAAAAGCACCACCAGAGACAATATGACACCGTAGACGTCGGCTGCCAGATTGTCTGTCTGCTAACGTGCGACCACTTGTTGCTCATCATTACCAGGGTGTGCACATCTTCAAGATACATTGAGATGTATGATAATGATCAAATCTCTCTTCTTTAGCCAGATAGAGCCAACGTTATTGTATCAACAAAACGACGAAAAGCAAATCCCACAAACAAACCACCTACTTGACACAATTCACACAGCGTGCTAACTCGACCAATCATCAATATAATAATAATAATCAACTTCATAAACATTCGACTTGTTCTGACAGATAAGCACCGAAGTGCCGTCATCCATTGTCTACCTCCTCCAACTCCTCCATTGCCTTCTTCCCCATGGCCTGTATACGCGTTATATCGTATTACTGATAAATTGTCTCGATCTCCGTTTGGTGGATATAATTGTGAAATTTTTTGCTATTTATATACTGAAACTCACACTCGGATCTCATCATTGTCGTTTGAAAACTCACTTGACCTCTCCAATAATCAAGAACAGCAAAAATAAAATAAAAATTTTCAAGCTCCCTCAATATGACGCCCCCAACTTCGGAGATGACATCAATTTGTTCTGGCGCTGGATTGGAAAACTCATCGAATGGGGATAATAGTACACAGCAACCTTGTTCTAAATTACACTTGTCAATGAGTAAAAGCGATGCCGATGAAACAATGCTGATTCCGGACGCCGTTGGTTGGCCATCACGATGCAAGTGGTCGCTAGAGGAGGGAGGCTCTAGAGCAGCCGAGAAGCATACATATTATCCCCATCACCATGTTCGAGTCAACTACGGACTCAACCGTGTGGCTCAAATCCAAGATTCCATATTAGACTTCATTGGGCAAACACCACTTGTTAGAGTCAACAACTTAACCAAGCACCTAGGTATCAAGTGTCAAGTTTTGGCCAAATGCGAGTACCTGAATCCGGGTGGTAGTGTGAAGGATCGCATTGCTTTGCGTATGATCGACGATGCAGAGCGCGAGGGACGCCTAGTTCCTCATGCCGGCTATACAGTCATCGAGCCAACTTCAGGTAACACAGGTATTGGTTTGGCTCTGGTATCGGCTGTTCGAGGTTATAGATGCATCATTGTGATGCCAATGAAGATGAGCGCCGAGAAGGAGAATGTTTTGAAAGCTTTGGGCGCCGAGATTGTAAGAACTCCCACCGAGGCCAAGTACAACGACAAGGACTCGCACATCTCCAAGGCGATAGAGCTTTGCAAGGAGATTCCAAATTCGATTATCCTCAATCAGTATAGAGCTAGCGGCAATCCAATGGCTCATTATGACACTACTGCCGAAGAGATTCTAGTCGCATGCAACAACCAGGTGGACGCTGTTGTGGCGGGAACGGGAACAGGTGGCACCATTAGTGGATTGGCTCGCAAGATTAAGGAACGTTTGCCTAACTGCAAAATGGTGGGCGTTGATCCAGTTGGCTCAATACTAGCACAACCTGAGGAGCTCAATGAGACTGGCAAAGACATAGCTTTTTACGAGGTCGAAGGTATAGGCTACGACTTTGTGCCTACAGTATTGGATCGCGGACTCATAGACAAGTGGTACAAGACTATGGACTCAGACTCGCTCAAGACTGCAAGGGATGTAATTAAGTTCGAGGGTCTACTGATTGGCGGATCATCTGGATCAGCTATGCATGCGGCTTTGAAGGCGATCGAAGATCTCGAGTTCAAGGATGATCCAAGCAAGAGGGTGGTTGTTGTCCTGCCCGATGGAGTGCGCAACTACATGACGAAGTTCGTCACTGATGACTGGATGAAGGAGAGAGACTTTATGTAAAGTTCAAGGTGTGTAAATATTACGAGTGCCTTATTGATGACATGATTTTATAGATATAGATGTGTACATATAAATATAACTAGAAACAAACATAAAACAACTATTATTTCAGTGCGAGCAAGATCGCGAATTGCAACACAAACATTGTGTAGGTAGATAGTTTGATGCATCTTGAAACACTGTACCTGGGAGAAGTCCAATGAGGGTTACTTCAGCAACATACTATACGGTAGCTCCATGTATCTCCTGAACCACTTCAGCCACTGGGCACCCACTGCTCCATCGACCACCCGATGATCACAACTCAAGGTAACATTTAGAGTGTTTACTACCTTAAATTTTTCGGCTGAACCATCATCCTCTGCCGGAACTAGCGTCTTTTGAGTTGATCCAACAGCCAAGATCGCAGATTGTGGTGGATTGATGACAGCGGTGAAGTGGCTAATATCAAACATGCCTAAGTTTGAGATTGTAAATGTGCCGCCTTGAAATTCATGAGGCTGTAGCTTGCCTTGTCTAGCGCGCTCAGCGAGACTCTTGACTTCCGTGCCGATATCCTGAATTCCTTTGTTCTCGGCATTAAAAACAATAGGCGTGATAAGTCCAGCGTCTGTACTAACTGCAACACAAACATCAACTCTATTATATTGGCGTATAAACGTGTCCTGCCATATACTATTAACCTGTGGCACCTGCTTACAGGCCAAAGCTGCGGCCTTTATGATGAAGTCGTTCACTGATAGTTTAACATTGTCCTTGGCCAGCAATGAGTTTGAGCGTTGCCTTAGAGCTAATAATTCGTCTACATTCAAGTTGACGGTTAGGTAATAGTGAGGGATGGATTGCTTCGATTGCGTAAGTCTTTTTGCAATAGTCTGGCGCATGCTTGTCAATGGTATGTCGATGAAATCGCCCTCGGCAGCCGGTGGAGCTGGAGGTGCTGGGGCAGAGCCACCAGCCGACTTCGATGATAGGGTAGCCCTGAGGTCTTCGGCGAGAATACGACCGTTGGGTCCTGAGCCGGCCGATGGTAGCGCGATTCCCATATCTCTGGCAAGCTTCTTGGCCAATGGAGTTGCAAAGGTTCTATCTGTTTGTTGAGGTTGAGTTTGCTGTTGAATAGTTTGTTGTTGATATTGGGTCGGCGGCGATGGCGGCGACGGGGAAGTAGGAGTTGTTTGTTGTGGTGAGGGTTTTGAGGGCTCTGGGGCTGCTGCCGGGGCATCGCCGCCGCCCGCAGCCGCGATTGCTTGTTCTATGGAAAAATCTTTAAATTTACCAATATCCTCCTCTTCTTCTACTATAATACAAAGAGGCTGGCCTAGAGGTACGCCTTTTGTTCCGGCGGGCACCAAAATTCTGGCCAAAAATCCCTCCTCAGGTGTCTCAAATGCCATTGTGGCCTTGTCTGTCTCAATTTCGGCCAAAAGATCACCTTCATTTAGTCGATCGCCCTCTTTCTTATCCCAGCTAACGATGCTACCACTCTCCATGGTGGGCGAGAGTGCCGGCAATGGCACTCTCGTGATCCTAGCAGCCAGGGCGCTGGAGAGACTTATGTGTCTCCGGATTATATAATTACTAACTGAGAGCATTGTGAAAGTTAATTCCTATAATAAAATACAATGATAATAGATGATTAGCGAATGTAGAATTGTAAAGTATCTTGAAGGTTTTCTAGATTTATTTTCTCCTTCAAAACAGCCGAGCCACGCAAAGCCATTGCGTTATGCCAGAATCTCGTACACACTCGCAAGGTTGTGTGCAACTTTCACCACGCATTGAGCTTGTGTTTGAGCGCCCCTTGCGCAACTTTGCCTCGGGTTCCGCTAGGGGCGCCACTGTGGCTTTGACGATAAGCGAAAACAAAAACATTGGTCGGCATTTGCAGGTAACTCGTTGAATTGCGCTCGAAATCTCAGATAACTGGTGACACCTGTTTCAATGGAAGCTTACTGAAGTCAATCTTTACATTCCTGATCAATAGCAATACAATAATGGACATCCAATAATTCTGAAAGAATGCATCTGATCTTTATTGAGACACCCCACATAGAACATCAACATCCAAGGACTCGTCAAAAAAACTCTTACAGAGAATATAAATTGTTAGTGTAAATAATTATAATAATACTAAGTAGCAATCCGGAGGTTATGCTACTTTCTGTCAGTGCAAACACCATCATGGCAAGCCTGACACAAGGAGCTATTGTGCGAGGTCTTTGGTTTTCCAGCTCGGCGTTGCTTGTCGATGGCCGGCATCTTGAAGCCAAAGTAAACTTGGCCAATCTTATTGTATAAATTACCCAGCGCTTTCGTCACCTCCTCCGGATACCACATTGGCCTCTCGAACCGATTCTCAATCTTGCAAACATCACACTGTTGGCCGAATAACTTATATGCACAATAGCCAACCAGATGAGACGGATCATCGCTAGTACCGTTACTGTCGAAACTATTATCGCGACCCACGAGCTCGAATAGCTCGTACCAGAATACAACCCTACCCTTCATCGAGGTCCACCCATGACCACAGAGATCGCAGCAGAATCTCACCTTGGCCGAGTCGATGAACATCCTAAATCTGGTAGGAAATTTTCTGATTCCAACAGCTGGAGACTCAACTGAGGACTCGCCGCTTGTTTGGATTGTGTTTATGGTTGCCGTTGTATCCAGATCTGAACTAGAGCTAGTCTCAGCTGGCGACTCGGAGCAGGCGGTCTCGCCCACCGAATCATTGTTTGAGCATGTGGCTGTTTCGCTGGTGCCACTTGTTGAATCAATCATAGCTCCACTATCGCAATCGCTATCAATCTCCCTATCCTCGTCCCCCTCCTTTATCTCGCCCTCTTCCCTCTGTCCCTTCTCCTCCTCTTGCTTATGGGTATCCTGTTCACAGTGTACCTGTGAATTCAGGTTGATAGTTTCATCAACACCATCACCACCATCTGCACCAGAATTCACCTGGTCTCTAGCAGATAAACTAATAACATAGCGGCCTCTATACCCGACTATATTGTTTGGTGGCTCTCTAATACTTGGATTTGTCTCCACCTCAATGAGAGTCCACGATATGCGCGATGGAAACTGGCAAAACAATTGCTCAAACTCGTCGAGCCAAACCTTATCCATCCCATAGGCTTGCCGAGTTTTCGTTGGCTCGGCCTCAATGGGCAGCGAGCTGATCAGATCGTAGCCGAGTTTAAACTTGCTAGATGCAATCAAATTGGCCAAATTTGGTGGTTGCATATGAACCAGTTGTAGCTCGTCGGCTTGCTGTCTCGAATGATGGTGTTGTGGCTGTTGATGCTGAAATCGGGCATCATAATTGCCATTACTCGTCGTTGTCGTCGTTGTTGTGGTAACCGTGGATAACGGTGTGTACACGACCTGTTGGTGTTGGTGCTGCTGTTGTGCATATGGATGGAACATAGGACTTTGCAGCTGATGTTGCATTTCGATGTATTGATAGTTGAACAAGGGATGGCCACCGCCATTGCTGCTGCCATTAAATAATGTCGGAATTGTTTGGTAAGTTGGCAGTTGAGATCTATAATTTAGGGATGAATTGGGATGAGGTACATTGTGTGTCATTGGCATGGTTGTTGGTCCAAATCCAAAGTAATAGTTTGGAATCACTGGTTGACTTGAAAAATAAGGCAAGGTGGCGGCATTCCCAGTTTGTTGTTGCTGTGATTGGCTGACGTTGTGATGCTGATACTGATGGGGCTGCTGCTGCTGTTGATTTTTTTGCATCATCATGAACATGGCAATCTGTTGATGGTGGGGCAACTGATACTGGCCAACGGGCACCTGTTGCGATGACGGTGGTAGCATCGGCATAGATGGTGTCGGCAGTAGCACGACGTTGGGCTGATTTTGTACATAGGGTCTATTGTTTTGGTTGACATTGTAGTAAGTGGTTTGTTGGTGCTGATAATTTGACCTAGTGTTGTTGCGGTCATTGACGGAAACCCCCGGATTAAACTGATTATACTGCCTGGTACTTTGGTTATAATTATACTGTCGTCGGGGGTAATAATGATGATTTTGGTTTTGATATTGATTTGGGTTTCTATAGGCTGCAGGCTGTTGTGCTGCAGTTGGAGTTGCAACAACATTTTCTCGCACCATCAAGCTTGTTCCGCTCGACGATAGCCTAGAGGCGCTGGCAAAACAATTAGCTGTCAAAAAATTCAACGGCAATGAGGCTCTTCTATTCCTCTTGAGACTTGATGAGTTGTTATTTGATAGAGATAACGATGATGATGATGAAGATGATGATGATAATGTCGAGTAGGAGGAGGAGTTGGAATGGGAGGCGGATAAGGCGGAGAACAGAGATGTATCGTGACTTAATGATGTAATATCTGAACACGATAATGATAACTTGAGCCTGGGTCTTAAGTGATGATGATGACCATCTTTAGTAGTAACAGCAGCAGCATTAACCACATCACGTCGTGTTTTGACAGACGGAGGATTTGACAAAGTTGCGTCGTCGTTGTTCTCGTTTCCGTTCTCGCCTCTGGTTGCATTGGTCTCGCTTATCGATTGCTGGTGGTAGTTTTGGTGGTTACGGCGGCGGCGCCGACATCGAGACTCAAAGTTACTGTTACTAAAATTTTTGTCATCATCCTCAATGGACGATGAGCCACAAGCACTAGCTACAGATGCTTTACAATCGGCTGCTAGTGGCGCATTAGTCCGCTTGACGTCTAGCTCGCCAGCCTCTCCGTTGTCTGTGGCGCCGTTAGCAAGCTCAGGCGCTCCATCTTGATAAGATGAAACAGCAACAAGTGTCTGCTGGCTTCCTTCTCCACCATCATAACAACTCTCCTCCTCCTGTTCCTCTTTGTCTTCGTTGCGATGGTTGTGGCTGCGGTGGCTGTGGCCGTGGCGGTGGTTCAGCCCATCGGCGCCACGACCACAGGATCGGTCCATACCCGCGGCGCGGCAACCGTTGTCGCTATCCACCTCAACACCAGCAACGTTCTCGCCATCATCGTTCTCAGCTTGAGTTAGGCCAACACTTGAGCTCGATGCTACTGGCTCGCCACTAGTTTCAATATCTAACTTAGATCCATTTAGGTCATCTACAAACACTGACTTAGTATTATTGGCATTGGTATTGGCAATGATATTGAATTGTTGATCTGATGATGATTCTCCCTCTTGTTGCTGACGACAAGATTCCTCATGATTGATTACAGAGTTGCCACTGTAAATTGAATGACGTGAATAGTTTGGCGAGTTACCTCCACCTGTTGCTGCCACCGTACCGAGAGTCGAGCCGCCCGACATAACTGGATAATAATAGACAGGCGGCGTCTGGTGAGGATACTGATAAAAAGCGTGATGCAAGAATTGCTGTTGCTGTTCTTGCTGATTAGTCGCCGGAGCCACCTGATGCTGATATTGGTTGTAGTGATACGGAGTTAGAATAGGTGCCTGCTGGGGCTGTGGGAGCGGGAAAGGCGCTGCCTGTTGCTGATGATGGCCAAAGAGCTGATGATGGTTGTGGTTTGAGTTTTGTGATAGCGATGTCGTTGGGTGGTAAGGCAACGGTGGCACTAGAGGCGGCGGTGGTGGTATCGCGGTCATTTGGACGGGCCCGATTGGGTAGCCGCTGGTGTAGATTGGAAACGATTGAGGCAGAGATGGCGGAGGTAGATAGTTCACGCAACAAGTTGGCGGCTGAATGTTCTGATTAAGTAGCTGGTGTTGATTATTGTAGCAGTAGATGGTGTCACCCGACGATTGGTGGTATGTAACGGGAGGTGGGTGACTAAAGTAGGGCTGCTGCTGCTGCTGCTGTTGCTGCTGCTTGTGTGTTGCTAGTGCGTGATGCTCTAGAGGCTGACAACATAGTGGTTTATGTTGATGATAATATTGCTGCTCCTGTTGCTGCCTCCGCTGGTGGCCATTTGAAGTCACTCTCGATCTCGAGGAAAATCTCTCGCCATTCGGCTGCGTGGTGGTCAGTGATTGTGAGCCGTGAACATGAGAACTCGGCTCACTTATAACTCCTCCTTCTTCTTGCAGAGAGGAAGAGCTCACCTGCTTTCCACTATCGCCATCAACTTCATTCTCAGTCTCATGCTCGTCATCATTTTGATCGCAACTTATAATCTCGACATCTATTCTAGAACTATCCAACTCAGCTGGGGGCGTGGATGGGGCCGACATTGGCGTCGAGGTCATGGAGGACTCGACGCCGAGCGATGAAAAGGTTGACCTTGTCGATAGGCCCGAATCAACGCAACTCCTAAAGGCACTCGACGGGGATGAAACTGACGACATAGTTGAGGGTGACGACGACGACGATGAAGAAGAAGAAGAAGAGGAGCTTGAGCTTGAATTGTTGCGTAATGTTTTGTTTCGTATTGCTGCTTGTTCATTATCTATCACCTGTTCATCAGAATCAACATGATCGCCTTTGTCACTTTTAATCGTTGCGCCATTGTTGCCATTGTTTGTTGTTAAACTTTTCTTGCTCTGAGATCCCAAGTCTCTTGACACCTGTGAATTGATCATGTCGCCTTTTATCGTTGCTTGCTCATGCCTCTGATCTTTGTTACCAGCTCTACTGCTGCTACTGCTGCTACTACTACTACTATCACCAACGATAGTGGGGCTCGTGGAACCATTGGAAGCTCCACCATGTAAACGTGCTGATGTTGTTGTCGTTGTTGAAGCGGTCATCCTGTCAAAGTGGTGCAATTGATTGCCTCAATGGGCCGGCTAAGATAAAGAATTGAGGTGACGTAAGATGAGGAGGTATGGCTGAAGTTTCTTGTGAATGTCAAGATGGTAACACATGTGGACTCGCCAACTATAGAGATGTACATTAACTGCAACTGCAGATGAAACTGAAACCACTCGCCCTACAACAACCACTGCGCGCGCTCTCTTCTCAATGGTAGCAACAGGTGGTGGTTGTTGTTGCAGTCTATTGCAGTGCAGTATATAATGATGATGGTGATGGTGATGGTGATGGAGTTGTTGCTGATCCTCTGCCTTTCGCACTCAATTAAATATCGCACTCTGTGTGTCTATGATGTTGAACTTTATCCCCTCGACTCGCAACTTGATTAATTCAATTCAACATGCTATAACTGCTCACAGTTTTCGTCGTCTGTGTGTCTATATGTGTGTCTATCTTTCTATCTATCTATCTATATTCGTGTCCCTGAGTTCATTTGCAATGCAACCAGACAGAGGCTAGAGCTAGAGTGGTGGCGGCGAACATTTTGTTGCTGCTATTGCATTGTCCTGGAACTAATTGATATTCAGTAATTGCTCGAGTTAACTAGTGACATCTAAATTATCTCTCGTTGGTGGTCCTCAACGCGAACAACCCATTAGATGATTTATGATGTTAAACAACAACGACGACGACGACGACGACGACGACAACGGCAACAGCAACAATAGCAACAGTAACAACCAAAACCAAAACTAGTTTTGTGTCAATCAAAAACAATCAATCGATTCAATTTTCTATGTGATTCATTCCCTCTCCGAACTTCTCGCCGTTCAACAACTACACGAAAATCTATTAAATTATATTTATCCACTATGTGGAGTTCACGCAACAAGTGGCACTCTATCTCTCTCGCCCTCCAGATCCCTTGCCAGTTGCCGCGCGCAGTTTATGCAATGCACGGCGCGTCTCTCTCGTAACTCGCCACACTTCGACGGGCACTTGATTGCGCTTTCGCTTGCTCTGGCGCCTCCTTAGTCTCTCCTACCTGCGACTTGTAAACTTGACAACTGCCAGACCTTCCGGTGGCGTCGACGGCGACGACGTCGACGATATAATCGAGAAAGGTAACAACAATAACGCTAATCAACACACTCACAAAGTCAACCTGCTAAGCGGCCGGCGGCGAAAAGTGTGACGCTCGCCTAGTTGCTCCGTTCGGTACGTTGATTAACCAGTTAGTTGGTTGTTAGGACACGCAGATCAAGACACAATAAACTGCTCCCCTCTCGACGACAGCTAACAACAGGAGCTCCGACAACAATGTGTACAAAACACCGCCCAAATCTACCCATGCGCTGATCCTTGAACATCATTTGCCTCCACGAACAAGGTCCTCTCTCTCTCTCTCTCCCTCTCCCTGTGGTTGCAGCCTTGTTGCCAGTCTATGTTTCTCTTCTGCATTAAACTAACTTTTGTAGCGCTGTATCATCACACACACACAATCCATCTGATGAGGAAGAGGCCACTTGTTGCTCTAGTGTTATTTGAGTTACTTGTCAGAGGATATTGCACTTGTTACAACTTGACCAGTGAGTCAGCTAGTTGGCTGGGTTAGTGGCACAAAAGTTTTAAATTTTTAAATTTTCTAGAACCAAACATCAGAGCAAATAAGAGCGAGACAGAGAAACATGTTGTAACGGAACGAGGCGACTAGACACTTGTTAAAATTTGTCGCTGTTTCTGGGAGCTTCAACCATTCAAGTGTCACTAACATGATGGTCAGCAGCGGACAAGCAAGCGAGCATAATAAGGCGAGCAAACTTGTGGCGCCCACGATGATGACAAATCAGGTTGCCACTATTCGTGGACTAATCTAGTAGCGACTTAATCAACCAAACTAAGCGATTATATTATTTCCACCGTAAACCGGCCAACAATCGTCGACCGTCGAGAGAAACAAGAAGAGAGAAGAGAAAAGAGAACTGATAGTTGCAGCCATTATTATGTAGATTGCAGGCATCACCCAGATCACCGAGTCTAAGCCAGCAACTAGACTGCGCGCTTGTCGGTGGCAGTGTTTGGTATGCAAGTAAGTCCGATTGATAGACTACCTGCTTAGTAATCTACAATCAATCTGCTCGTAGGGCCAAAATTTCAAATGCAGACCAAACTAAACTAGACTAACCAACTCTAGATCAACCGCAACGACGTCAGTTGGAAAGGTTCCTGCGGCAGAGTTGAGCAGAGTATTATAATGTGCTGCTCAATTGATCAATCTATGGCTATATATTCGCTTGTGATCTACTATTTTATGGTCTTGCACTCCCAATTTCCCGGTAACTGCCGAGCGCTCATGTAAAAGCAGTGTGATGGCGAGACAAATTGCACAGCGCCAAACTGCAATCTAGCCAAATGATCCCCATTCAGCCATAAAATGGGATAGAAAAGAGAGAGAGAGAGAGAGAATCAAATATTTGCCCCCGTAAGCCATTACACGAAATTTGCCTCCGACGGAAATCTCTCTAGCCAACTACCACGACCAATAACGACAACAACAACAACAATTTGCAAAATAAGTTTGTTTAGATTACCATGTCCACACTAAGTTAAAGTCCAAACAAACCAACGAGTGTTCAACTTTCACGCGTCCAACATCAACAAGTGGTCGTGATGACGCTGGCTAAGCTTGTGTTGCTTGATATGTCTGACTCGAGCGCTAACAAACTCTGGTGCCCGTTCATACATGATGCTCAGACCGGATGTTGGCTTGCAAGCCACTCATGAGCTCTCTCTTCCTCTACCTCTGCCCCAACTACAGCCTCACTACCGACTAAATGTACCAGTCCGGCTTTACCTGTCATCGACCTGCAAACGTATATGACTAGCTGACGTGATCTCTCTAATTAGTTAAACGATCTAACAATGTGCAAAACGAGAGTCGAGTTGCTTTCTTCTTATCTAGTTTAAGCTCAATAATCATACGACGACATATCTAGATATCCTGCTCACTACCTCGCATACTTCCGATGAAGACCTCCTTCCTCTTCTTCGGGTGAACCTGTCAGCTTTAATTAGCCTTGAATTTGTACACTTCTTTTTATTTTGGACATTGATCACATGTCCTCTTTATCCGGCCAATCCTTGAGTTTCCTCAGCCGGTGTTTGTGAGTCTTGCTCGTCAAATGTTTGGCTAGTATATCTTCTGATTGAAATATCCGAGCGCAAGTCATGCAATATAAATTTGATAACTTATCCTCGCCATCGTCTAACATCTCCTTGAACTTTTCCTCGTTCAGTATATCACTTTTGATCTGATCCAAATCACGTGTCTTTGTTTTCGTCTTTCCGCCTCGTCTGCCGATTCCTTTGCACGATGCGGCCTTTCCTTTCTTCCTGGCGTTTCTACCCATTTTTGAAGAGGTATGAGTTAGTGGGCTATCTAGGTAAAAACTCTGGTCTGCAATATTATAATTTATTTATAAGGATCAATTTAATATCGAGTTTTCGATAGAAGTCGAATTCTCCGCATGCTTGCACGTTCTGACTCTGCGACTTTGGTCGTTTAAATTCAACAGCGTGGGAAATTTCAAGTTTTGTTTTGTTCGTTAAACGAACCGCATTATATTTGTAAACAAACCATTCGCGCAAATACTTTCATTGCCATTCCACTTATTAACATCTTATTATATCTTTGTAATTTACTGATTGATTTCAATCATTGATCAAGATGGTTCGAGGTGAGGAAAAGCAATTCGAGATCACGGTAGATCAACTGCTGGAGTATACGAAAAGTATCAAAGTTTCATTGGTATATTTCATTCAAAGAATTGAGAACGAAGGAGAAACCATGGACTGGACACAAGTCCTAGATTCATTTACCAGTATGTGTGGCCAAATAAACACCTTATTGCGATATACCAGAGACCACAAGTTAAACTTTATAGAAAACAGAGTGGTTCTGCCCATCCTTGTCTCACCAGATCCAGATGATGAGTTGGTCAAGCTTACCGAGGGCCGTGTGCAAATGGTCAACCATGAAATGGTGCCAGACTACTTGCGAACCAAGCCGGATCCAGAAATTGAAGAATTTGAAAAGAGTTTGCAGAACAAGGCAACCACCATACAACCAGATGCCGCCCAGAGACAGGCGACAGCTATGCACAAGCTTTTGGAGAGTACCGAGAAAGCGATCAAGGCCAACATGGCTAGGGCTGATGAAATATCTAGACAGTTGCTCAAGCCTGCAACCAATATCAACGACACTAATGAACTTCTTCAAGCTGTCAGCAGCGGAAAGAATCTCAAGATTGGATCCACACCAATTGGCAGAGTAGGACCAGCAGATCCAGCCATGATGGATCGTCAGCGTGAGGCTATGCAAAAGATAAACCAAGCTAAAGCACCTGAGTTGAAGACAAACATCAGGGCTGGAACTTGAGCACCGAGATTCTTCGAGAAACTTAGGAAGTTTCAATGATCTATTTATGCACACATTTATTGTCATGATGGCCCAAGTTCTTATACGACAAAAATTTCTCATATATACATTCGATCTCATCCCAGTCCATGTAACAACCTTGGAGAAAGCGACTACTTGTCTTGGGATTATAAGCGCTACGTCCATGAAGAACCCGTCGATTGTGGAATATAAACAAATCACCTGGCTCCATTTTGGAAATCAACTTATTGGATTTCGATTGCAAAATTTGTGTAAACCTATCGAATGCCAGATAAAACATCTTGACGTCGTCCCTAAAACCTATTGGGGGTAACATGAATGGACTATAGTAAATGTCTCCAATCTGACCATTTTTACCAACACAGATAACAGGTTGCTGTTTTCTAAATTTCACATTCCTATATGGGTCTCTCACTACAAATGTGGCTGGAAATTGCACTAGAACTTGAAATAATTCAGGAGAAACTTGTCTCAGAGATTCTGCTGCGTATAAAGCATCACTAAAGTAACTCAGTCCACCTTCGGTAGAGTTTCGAATGCAATGTAGTAGCTGAACTCCCGGACTCATTTCTCGATATGTCAAGTCTGAGTGTAAATCAAACTCCACAAATGAGTAGGCTAAATTGATCTCTTCGCTAGGCTCTAATACAACATCGAAGACGGTTCCATAGCCAGTTGGCCGCTCATAGGCTAAAGATCTCACAAGGTTGAGGACTTGATTCCTTTCTGTAGGTACATTTATAACCTTGACCAAACCATTCGACACAAGTTGACTAGATAGGCTCAATATTGCATCAAATCTCCTCTTACTCATCATTTCAATCTTGTTTGCATTTATAAACGTCGGATCCTGATTGTAGGTGAAGTTATCAACCAGGTCTTGGTAGTGGACGGGTTCCAGTAATCTGTTGATATCATTAACTGCCCATGACTTGACCGGCGAAACAAATTCTGTCCTGGCTGAGTAGAAGTCATCTTGTGGAACATGAAACTTGTTGATTGGATCATTATAATATGGCAACACTGAATCGGTGTATAAACTGTCTTGATACTTAAGCCATTCGATGGAATAGTGACTTTCGTGACCGTCGGACCAACTAACTCTGAGCCAACTGTTGCCGCCTTTAATCGTTGGAGACAGTGGTGTCAGTATGTTTTGCGGTATGCTCCTGACTATCTGCATATTGCTGATACCAAACATGGACTTTCTGAAATCCTTTGCATTGAATAATCTCTGTCTAGAATGTTGATGAGTACATCGCTCACAGTGACAGGAATCTCTCAACCATGTGAGATTAAGTACCACCTTCCTCCCACCTCCAAGATCCAGCTCAACATCTCTTAGGTCAATGTTACTAGTGGAGCTATCATATTTCTTTATTGTAGGGTTGATATGATTTGATATGTTATAGTTGAGATTCCTCACAGAGGTGGTGCCAATGAACGTCCCTAATCTTAGATGCAAAGATTCCCTATTGCAAATTGGCTTCTTGCATTTTGGGGCACATTCTGTCAAGCTTCTGGCTGCCGCGTTACAACTTGTTAGTAGTCGACTCAGAATCATTTGTTGTTACTAATACCTGGAAGAATATGTGTAATGGTTATTTGGACTTGGTGAATTTACATTTGCAAATTGGTGAATAAGCATTCAGGCGCCAATTCCATTAGTGCAGGCTTCCATTGGATCTTGTAAAAAAATATCAACACAGGAGAAAAAGTTGCGAAAACTGATGCAATCTTTCTAGGGAATCCTCGTAGAAGAGAAGACATGAAGTTTTATGACGGAATTGCGCTAAAATAAAACTGTAACTTTATTCACCGGAGAGGAAACCAAAATATATCTAAATTTCATAGATTGATTGCAAAAATATCAAGAGGATGAGGGAATAGTGAGAGATAGATAGTATAGTAACTAGTCGCACCGTCTGAAGATGATTCGGGACTGCGGCGCGCTGTTTCGGGTCGATTTTAGTAGGTGGGCGTGGCGTTCGGGAACTTTTTTGCCGAAACTTTCCGCACTTCCGGGTACCCCAATCCTGTATCGGCGTCTTGCGTCGAACATTTTAAGAACCGGAAATGCCACCCCCTTTCTGTACAACTACCGATGCTCACTTCAAACGTAGGCGCCATTGTGTAGTCGCTGCGTGCGCGAGAAATTCGCAAAATAAAATCCACCGACTGTACTAGCGAAAGAAGAAGAATGCAAATAGAAGAAGCATCAAGAAATCGATCAAGACCAAGAAAAATAGCAGGAAGAAGCCTCAAAAGGTTTATTAGACATCAACAATCAAGAATCAAGAATTCGTAGCCAGTTTTGAGAGGCACTGTAAATATTTACAAGCCACCTCATCACAGAGATGGAACTCGAGGCTATTGGTGGCGAGGCCACAGTCAAGAGTCTCATTCACAATATTAGATCTTCGGAAGAAGAAGATAGGAAACAGACCATTTCTCAGATACCTACTTTAATATTAGAATCTTTAAAAAATAAGAATGATGTTTTCAATCAGCTTTTATTAGTCATTTACAATCTCAGCACAGATACAGAGCATTTTGAATTTTTAAATGCAAGCAATAGAACATTGGTTATTAGACATCTAATGAGAATATACGCCGACACTATACATCATCATCAGCATAAACAAATAATTGCCTTGACAAAAATAATTGATTTAGTCCACTCATCAGAACTCCTTGTCGAGCTGGCTTTTGTTTTACACCAATGTTCCATTACAGAACTAAGCAAAGAGGACTCTGATCTAATAGATGAAGCTCTAGGAGCTGTCCAAGAGAAGGCCGCCGCAAACCTTTTCCCCGAAGCTTTACTAATGATTCATTCCATATCAGCGATCAAATAAACGGTAATAATCGAGAATAACTCAAACAAGAAGCGATAGTCGTCTTTTGTGTAATTCGTGGAAGTACATTTAATCTGGAGGACCCCAAATTATGCTTGGTTGGGTAAATTTACTCATCGTAAATATTCGGTCGTATCTTCTTCCATATCCACTCCTGATTTGCATTCGACGACTCAAAATCGCAAGGAGCCAGATGAACTCGCTCGTTATAAGTAAGGCACAAATTTCTAGCCGTATGCAGCAGGTGGTTGCCCTTCTTCTTCCATGGGCCCTCAACATGTCCTAGCTTGCAATAGGTGAGGTACATTTTGTTTCTATTGGCGTCCAAACATCGCTCACCAGTAGACAATTGGCCGGCCTCATTGAGTCTGAACAACTGGTTGCCACCTAGCGAGTGGCACTGACTTAAAACTACATTCTGTGGCGGCTGAGCGCCTCTAGTATCCAGACACCTGTCGTCGCCCTTGAGACGAACCTCGCCCCATTCAAGATTCGGAGGTAGCCTTGGAAAGTCTCTGAATACATCACTGGCCACATTGTTCATGAACCAATCGAACGATTTGCAACCCAAGTTTTTCTTCAACTCCAATTGCTTAGTTATATCACCCGGATCATAAAATCTTGCTAATGGTTCTCTTGTATAAAAATACTCCTTGTACATATCATCGAACCAAACCTCCACAACACGCTTATAGTTGGTTAACACAAGCGGTCCTTTGCGCTGATTAGCCATGTTTCCAAAGGAGTATGGCATGAATGGTCTATAAATATGACCAACTCTCGAGCATGGGACCCATTGCAATCTGCCACCGCATTGCCAAACCTTAAACGAGAGTTCGAAGTTCTCGCCACCCCAAACTAGAAGACCAGAGTCGTAGTATCCCAAGTCGGCAAAGAATTGTCTATCTATAGCAAACAAACCGCCAGCATGCGTTGGGCTATCGTATGGCTCTGAGGTACGATGAGTCTTGAGATGTTCCTTCATGTCTAGACCAATTTCTTTGTATAGCATTCCCCATTCCCAGATGCCACGGAAATGCTCGTCGTTTTTTGAGTAAACTGGCCTGTACTCAAAGTTGACGGAGTCAATACCATCTATGATGGGAACAGTTAGAGTCTTGCGGTTATTTGCAATCGGCGCTAGCAAAGGAGGTAGCCAATCTTGGTTAACTTCACAATGAGCATCGAGGAAGACAACCACTTCGCCGGTAGAACTCTCAGCTCCCCGAGTTCTACTTCTAATGAGACCTTGGCGTTCGATATTACGAATCAATTTGACCTTTCCACTCTTCTCGTAGAGAGTCTCTCCAGAGTTGGCCTTGTCGCTTGGATAATTGGGCATATCGCCGCCCTTAAAGTCGGCAAATTTCTCTGTGATATACGTCTCCAACGGGCCCTTCAAATTTGCCTTATCACTACAGTCGTCAATCAGTACAACTTCCTTGATAAGTTTTCGCGCGGATCTTAATAAAACCGAATGAACTGTTCTCATAAGAGTTGTCAAGCCTTCGTTATGGAATACAATCACAACCGAAGTTGTTGGAAGTTTCTCTGGATAGTGCCAGTATTTGCACTCAGGATGCCTTATATCTGGAACCACACGATCCATTGGTATGTAGTCTGAAGCTCTCATATTGATACCATACTCTCGCTTTAGTTGCTCCACTTCTTGCTTGTCAATTCCCTCAATCGAGTCGATGTCGAACTTGGTTCCATTATCTCCCGGTCTACCTAGGGTTGTATCGACAAGCATCTCATAGTTGCCCAAGACTCCTTCGCGGAACGTGGCTGCAGAAGAAGCTCTCGCCTGTTCTGGGTCATCTATTTGATTCTCATTACTGCCACCAAATTCGTTTCGATTATTATTGTTTGGAACGGATGATGTCCGATTAAATGGAACGCGCATTCTAATCTTTGGCGCAAGCTCATCTTGGGCCGATGCAAAATCATTTGACCTCTTCAAGCCGGAGGCTTCGGGGGAATTATTATATTCATAATTGGTATGGCTAAATAGGGATGTAATAAATAATATCAATGTCAGTGCAAGCACAACTATAATCATGTTTGTCATCGTATTGCGCCTAAATCTCGCCTTGAGACGGCGAAAGGTGGTTGCACCGGCCCACATATTGTAATATTTGTTTTGATTGGCCGGTGATTGGCCTTTATTGGTGGTAATAGAACTAAATAGGTGGCATCTAATCTAATACTCGAACCAAACCATATTGACGTTAGTCCGAATTTTTGTTCCTCTCTTTAAGAGTCTCTTATGCGGCCCCTCTTTTTTTGCGCTCGCACACACTCTCTTTCTCTTCTCCTCCCACCTGATTACTCCATCTAAACTCCCGCTCGCTTACTTCACTGCTCACACACCACAGCTCTCTCGCCTTGTTTCTTTTCCTCACCTGATCTTTAGCATCTGTTGCCTTAGAGTGGCGAGCGAGAGAGGCAGCCGAGGTAAGCCGTTGATGCCTGTCACGGGAAGAAGCGCAGCCAGTGGTCACTCCAAAAAATGATGTCCATCCACCAGCCTAGACGCCCTATGGAATATCTCGACAAAAGGCTCTATCCGGCTGTGAAAACGTTTGTTACATTTATTCACGAAACCCAAACATCTTGAAAAAAAAACAAATGAACCAATTAAAATTTGATACAAGCTGGAGCTTATTCAATCATTTTACTTAGATTATTACAATTTCACATCGGCAGCGCAGATATGGATTCATGTTGTCTCTATTCTTAACGTCGTCTCCTTTGTGATTGTTTACTTCAGCCTCAACTCATTTAGTGGCAATATAGTTAAGATCAACACAGCGATTCTTGTCACTCAGAAGCGAATGAGGAATTTGAATAAAATCCAATCGCTCTCTCTCTCTCTAACCATAATATCAAAGCAGGGGATCTGTTTCAGACTTTTGCTTGACCTGCTGTTGTTGTTGTTGTGATGAGGTGGGGAAATTAGTAGACATGGGGAGACGAGCATGCTCATGTAGGAACAATGTGCTCAAGCCAACTGAGGTTGACGAGTCGATGGTGTCGTTGATATGCTGGGCATTATGTGATTGTTGGTTATATTGGCTGGTGTTGTGAGGGGAAAGGGGTCGCCTAAACAGGTTGCCGATCCCGGCATTGCCGCCACTTGATGAGGTTTGATTATGGTATGCGTGTTGTGAATTGAGTGTATAATCACCGTGATTGTTCTCGTCGTCGTCGTGGTTGTGCGACAGGTGGCCCATCTGACGACTGGACGCCTGTTCCAGTGCTTGGCTTGTGACCTGTTGTATAAACTCTTTTTGCGTTTCATTCGACGGATTCCAGGATGGATTTTGAAGTTTAAAGTTGATCAACGAGAGTTCCAACTTTCCGTGCTCAGTTTGCAAGGGCATAGCATGATTCGATAAAGTTTCTCTTTCAAACTGATGGATATTTTGTGGCCGATCTTGGTTATGATAAGAAGAGGTTCTAGAATCCCTCCCGTCCCTTGAGGAGTCGCGGCTCTTAATCATTGAGTCGGCGTCGGCAAGTGTAGTATCATCGCCGAGGCCGCTTGGGTATTTACTAATCTTTGTTTTCTGCCCATTACCGTTGACCATCTTTGAGCTCCTGCTATCAATAGATTTGTTCATTGATGTTATCATAGGTTGCCAGTGGGGATTTCCGTTTTCCTTGATGTTCATCATTGAGAATACACATACATCTCCTGTACCGATAATTTCGACTGTATAATTTCTAAAAAAGTCAACTATCTCTAGGGACCTAGATCTCAGGTGTCGCATCATGATATATGGTGTGGCTATAGTGCTCAATAAATCCTCAAGCAAACGTACAATCTTGTATTGGAATAGATCGCCCATAGAGGTTCTAGCTTGAGGAGTGAATGGTGGATAATTGTGAGGCACGTAATGGATATTCTTCAATATTTGTTCATACAGTTCAGTCTTGGTAAATCTGGGCGGAATTTCTGGCGGTATAAAGCCACTAGCCGATGACCAGATCAGCCATAGAGCCGTAACAATCGTTAGTAAGTGGACCACTTGTATCACGTCCTCGTCATAGACGGTGAGTAACAAAAGAATTGCAAAGGTTGATCCGGAGACGAACCTTAGATGTCGAGCTAATATTTCCATTAATGGTGATGTGAATGCATCCATATAGTTTTTGGCTGGCTTATAAGCGTGATTCAAGCGATCATTTAACTGATGATCTAATTCATTAAAGTGTCTACAAAACCACCTTGCATATAGAGACCAATTTCTTAGTCCCAATACAACTGGATCCCTCTTGACTAAAGCGGCATTTGAGTAGAAGAAGTACAATACTTGCCATATTAATAACACTGGCGATAGTAATAGATTGATGAATGCTAAAATCACAATGTTTCGTTCCATCTTCTTGGCCACAAGTTGACGATATGATGCATTTTTGATATCGTCATGTATCAGCCAATTCTCTTCAAATATACACTTGAATGGTCCTCTAAAGAAGAGTAGCTGACAATTGTATAGAAAACTTTGAGTGAAAAAGGTTGTTTCACCAAGGAATGGTACTCTGTAGTATATGGGAAGCACCCCACGATTTATGAGAGCAATCATGTAATTGCTATGCCTTAATATTCTATTATGGATATCCAATTCAGTTAGATGACTATCTTGCACTAGGAAGTTTTGTTTTGAGTTTATAATACGAGTTTGTACATCTTGCCAACTTAGTGATGAGCAATCATTGATATGCAGTACATTTTTATAAAATTGTCTTATAGCAGAATTAACAACAATTGAATGTATTGTTTTAACCATCTTCCATAATAAGAATATAGTTGCCAATAGGATAGCTATAAGCTGGAGGGTTGGTATTGTGACTTGATCAAATGGCCTAATAACATCATAGATATGTACTTTTGCCGCTGGATTTGCTGGATCAGGTGGCTTGTTTCTGAAGAGTATGTCATAGTCTACATAGTTGAGGAAGAAAATGGGTAGAAAAACTGAGTAGATTATTTGGACTAATTCTAGCAATTGGCCGCAAACTAGGCAAACAAATCCAGACTTTTGATGATATTTGTATAATCTAATGAAGAAATCGTCCAAGTCGTGCATATACTGCTTCCAGGGCATCGAATTTTCACGACTTGTGGGCGTAACATGGATGAGTATCTGATTTTCATCGCCAATCTCTGCGAAGCTTCGATAACTTGATGGTGCATTGTTATTTATGCTAGTTGTCATGTCTGGTGGGTTGTTCATGATTGATTCGGTTACCAAGTGTGATATCGTTGCAATTTTGATGCGCAAATCAAGGATCAAGGACTTCTTATTAGAATCCTAGATACAATATCCAGCCGAAGCTTGATCAATGGCACTCCTGATTATAACGGTAACTCTTGACCTTGGAGATCTGAGAGTTTCTTGTGGTCGCAAGCATTTCCTGTTGATTTTGAGTGATTTCAACGCTTTGTAATGGTTGCAAAATCACTAGATAAAGATATCCACTTGTTAGGATAATGATGAAATACCATAAACTAGTTAGTGTTTGGTGTTTTCAAGCCAAGATTCGAATAAAAACAACGCTAGCACAGTTCTAGGAAAACTACGAAATCCACACCACTGATTTGAGTTGTAGTTTTCTGCGCGAAATTTTGATCGTTCAGCGACGACGATGACGACGACGACAACAACAACAATAACAACAACAGCAACGACAACAACATTCAGAAGTAGCTCGTGCTTCACCTGTGTGAAAATTTTGCCGAGAGCTAAAGTACGATACTCGAATCCATGAGGAAATGATAAAGGTAAAATCGAATGGGTACCCGTGATCAAAGATGATCTCAACTAAATAATTGGATTTAAAGGTGTTCCTAGATGTTTCTTCACAAGCTGAAAAATAAGTTAAAGTTTATTGTTCATTAGATTTGTTGTTGCGTTTGTCATCAAACATTCGTTAGTTCCATCTTTTTGAATATTTGACTTCGTTAGTAAGTTGATTTGTCTTTGATTCATCATGCTGAGTTAGGTGGTTTCGTATGAACTAACGAGACTGAAGTATACAACAGGCTTCTTTTTAGGCACACCCAGTTCGACCTGTTGTCCGACCTCATAATCGTATTTGAAATCAAGCAATGGCTCCCTCGTTATGCTCTCAACGTCTAGACCATAGAACTCAGCAGCTTCGAGATCCTTGTTTCTGTCGTGTTTCAGAGCTACATAACCCTTTTTTGGAAATTTAACTTTCCATTCATATTTACCATCCTTGATGCGATAGAATTCCGGATTTTCACCCTCGTCGAGATTAAGAAAGTCAGTCAGAGAAAGCATAAAAGGTATTGTCATTCCAAGATCCAGCACGACATCTACTCTCTTTGTTGGATTATTGAGCCTGTTAGAGGAGCTCGAAGTTGATGAAGTTGCTGGCCCTGCTACTTCATCAGCTTCCGCGGCACGAAGGACAGTATTTCTAGTATTTGGCTTGTCGGGATTTTCTCTTTGTCTTTTGGCCAACACTAGAGCCTTTGCTTGTCCCAAAGTTTTCTCATCGGCTTCATAATTTGTATTGGTCCCGTGATTTTGACTCGCATTTGTTCCTTCTGCGACAGTTGCCCTCTCAGTTGCCTCTTGACCAGGTCTTATAATCAGGTCGACTCCGGAGCCAACCGAGGCTTCCGTTGCCAATTTTTTGTTCTTAGCTTGCTTGGTAGGACTTCGAGCTATTGAGTATTGATCAAACCGGGTGAGCAACCAATCTTGTTGTTCGCCTATCACAGATCCAGGCCTACAAATTCTAGTCCATGCAATGGCCATTTGAGGGGTAAAGTTGTATCTAGTCATTAGGTATGCAGCGATTAAAGTTCCAGTTCTGCCGATACCAGCATAACAATGTACTGCAACAGCACCTTTAGCCTCGTCAACGATCCTGATGAATCGACCTGCGATCGACGAGGTGGGTGGGTATCCATCAGGGAAAATCAGATCATGATGCTTGAAGCCATGATTCTCGAAGCCTGACTTCTTGTATTCAGAATCGTTCAATCTAATAATATCCGAGACATTGTGATCGTTAAAATAATCGTGGTAAAATTCAGGCGGACGTTTGTGGTAGAATTTTTTAGCTGTAAATTCGTCAGAGGGACCAGCAAAAGCGAGTATTTTTCCAGGAATAATCCAATTTAGATCACCAGACATAACAGTTTCATAGAAAATGTACTCCGGGTGATCAAATTCATAATATTCGTAAAATTTGTTATGAAGTGCTGCATAGAAAGATTGAATACAATCTTCGAGTGTCAATCGCATGGCCGAGAAATTTCCTGACACATCGCTAAAGTCAGTTCTCTGGCGGAAAACCAAGTCTTTATGCTTCTTTCCAGGTAAAGCTTTTGGCATCATGAAGAAACCTAATCTCTGGATAACTTCCTGTGCGGATAGATTCAACAAAACCATGGCCGCAATGGCCACTAACAAGGTCATATTCAGTTTTTTCTTGAGATCCAGGTCGTCCAATACAATAACGACATGTTTGTCTGTGTCCCGGTAGGGGATTGTATCGAACCAAACCTTGAGCTTACTACAGAAAAGGTGAGTTGTGGCCAGATTGAACGGGCCGAAATCTTCATTGAAAGCCTCGTAGTTCAATGTAGGGCTATCATATAATGACCAAAATATAAATGGGCATTTCGCGTCATTCTTGTGATCGCAAAACTTGACGGCACTCTCATCTCTTGACAAGCATACCATAAATAGTTTCTCGGGGCAAATCTCATAGAAACAGCCTACATCTCTGACTAGTTCACTCAATCTTTCTCTACAGTGATTATCCTGGTCGTTTTTAGGCCGCTTGCCCAGGTGCCTGATGAGTTTGGACGTCTTCACCTGTATGTTTGTCGTCATGTTGTCCGCGTCGGCGGGTAAATGGTGCAAGTATATAATTTGCAATACAAGAGCTTTCTAAATGTTATCTCTGTTTCTATCTACAACTATTTGTTTGAGGTTGGTTAGAATGCATTAAATTTATCAAGTCAATTGATAGGTGGTATTAAAGACGGGATTTATTGTGAAATTTCTATGGCTATGAATTTTGGCGCGCATATTTTCCGCGCTAGGTTCATGGGACTTCAAAAGGAATTCTTCAAGCCACCGATTCCTTGAGGATGTGTTAAAATATGTCAAATTTTACAACTTTTGCTGTAGTTTCTATAGGCATTGAGTAATTTTCAAGTTCATGAAGTAAATTGAGTCTATCATGCAACACCTAAAGGTGCTGGTGAGGTGCGGATGAGAATGAATTTATTCTTTGGTGATGGCTAAGCCTTATTGTCAATCATTAGTGTAAATAATAGATGGGTTTGATGCACCGACTTGCAATTACTTCAAGGTGCCTTTAATAATTGTCTAAGAGTTAGATCATACAAATTATATACAACTTAAGGGTAGGGGAGAATACAATGTTGAGACTTGAAGTTCAAGTTCAACGGTTAGATTTTGTAAACAAAAACTACAGGCATAAAATCATCAGTGAGAGCGCCCAAAAAACAGTTGTTTTGTTCCTTGGACGTATAAGGGATTCGAGCGCCAAGCAGACTAGTACAAAAAATCTATGAAGCCAACTGTAATAAAGTCGCCAATATCTCGAAACCTCCTAACGACAGCTCGAATCCCTCTGCGTAGCTCTTTCACTCAGATTGGACATTATGGCGCGCTCGCAATTTTCCGCCTTTCTCGCATCCAGTATTTTCTCTTCGATTTTTGTTACGTTTAAAGATACTTTCCGGTACTCAGGGAAATCTTTTATATTTGCAAGTGATTTACTGCTTTCGAACAATGATCAAATGAAACTATTGTAAACGAAATTTAAATGACTTAGACTTGATGACATCTTCAATGCCTCAAAATTTACTCTGTGGAGGAAGTGTTTTAGTGAGGGCTTCTTAATATCTAATAGTGTTGCAAGAATAATGCCGAGATCTCCTCGGCTGTGGCGCCTTTTGTTTCTGGAACTTTGTAATAGGTGAATAGATAGAATATGATTAATAGATAGGCGAACACTAGGAATGTATAGCCGTGTAAAACATTGGTCAGCGGCAAGAAGCATAGCGATACGGTGAAGTTGGCTAGCCAGTTGACAGCAACTGCAATGCTACTAGCCAATGGTCTAGCGTTTGATGGGAACAACTCGGCCACCAGAAACCATGGAATTGAACCTGGCCCACTGGCAAACATGATGATGAACACATATACAGACACTAGTGCTATCATACTCGAATAGGTTCCTCCTTCCACTGGCTGGCCATCTGGTTCCACTGGCGAGCTGCCAAGACACATGGCAAGTATCATGCAAGTTATTGCCATGCCCATTAATCCTGTCATATGCAATGTTCTCCTTCCGGCCCTATCCACTAAGAATAGCGAAACAAAGGTCATGAATACATTGGTAAGACTCATACCTAGAGTTGCATTGAGTGCTGAATGGGCACTTAGTCCGGCGCTCCGAAAGATGGATGTCGAGAAGAATAGTACTGCATTGATGCCGGATAATTGTTGACTCAACATAATAACGACGGATATAATCAATGGTCTCCTTAGGCGGCGTTGACTTAGCATTTCCGAAAGAGTAACCGGTGGATACTGTTGACTGCTTTCATGTTCGTTTCTGAGCTCGTCGATCTCATACTGAACCTCGCTAGTTTGCCTGAACCAGGATAGTGCTTGTTGGGCTTGCAACTCTTTGCCCTGGTTGAGTAACAAGTGTTTTGGTGACTCGCTGCAATGAGGTAGAGTGGCTAGCATAAAAACTGCAGGTATTAGAGGAATTGCAAACAGTATTGGCCACGAGGTTGGCGTTCCAAGTAGACCTGGCATTCCAATAACATTGGACAAGAATATTGACATGGTTATAACGAGCTGATAGATGGTACCTAGTGCTCCGCGTAAATTCATAGGAGAAATTTCGTTCAAATACAAAGGAGCCAGGCCGGCGTTAAGACCAGCATTGACTCCAATAATAAGTCTACCCAGGATGAGTAGCTCGTAGCTTGCAAATGCCCTAGAGGCGGCCATTAGGGGACAGGCTAACAACACTAATAGATTATTATATAAGAGTCCATCGCGTCTACCCACTTTATCCGCCACGAATGCGGTTAATATTGCGCCCAAACATCCGCCAATGCAAAATATTGACACAATGACAGCAAATATGAGATCGATTCGGGCATCGCTAGCCCACTCCTGGTGTCGAGCATGATAGGTATCGTTGATAAACTGGCAGATGAGCTTTTCGGGCACGTTGACCACGCCACCATTGTAGCCGTGCTGGAAACTGGAACCCAGAGTTGAGGCCACAACAGCAAAGATCAAATTTCTAGTCAAATTTGATGAGCTAGTTGTATCATCTTGTTGACAACCACCTGCACCAAGTAGCCGGCTTGAGTCGCCCACCTGGTGGCCACTTGCGCTTATATTATCGTCCTCGTGGACCCAATCAGGCGGCGGCCTGCTCGTCTCAATGAAATCCCTCTCTCCCTCTCTAGATTGCTCATATTGTTGTCGATCTTGGTTACTTCCAGTCTCGATTTCTTCGGCGTTATAATCGTAGGTTTCTTGGTCCTTAGTGACTTTGGAAGCGGGGATATCGGGTTTCTTTGGCATCGTGAGTGTTGTGAAGATTGGGTTTTCTTGCTAATCTGATCAAAAACCTTTCTTCGGCCTCCTTTTCCTGCGAATCCTACTGTTTCTATTCGACGAAAAGTTGACTAGACTCACTAATTAACTCTTATTCGCTCTGCCTTCTCTTATTCTTTGTCTTTGAATCGTTTTGCTCACGATATTTCAGGAACTAATTTAGAGCCTTAGAATCTAGAAGGTTCGTCCAGTCTAAAGTTTTTATCCTTAATATTGTATTATCCATTGGTGCTGTTTGCTAGGAGTATAGCCTTTGCTAATGCTGCCTTTATATTGAAGGATAACCTCGGGAAAATCTAATTAAGATTCAGAGGCTAAAGCGGACAAGGTGGTTGGTCTGGATTTGGTTAGGCTCAGGTGTATCGAAACCAGCGGGAGCCAAAGAAAAACACAAATACATATACATTCAGGACATGCAGAAAACATGTACGCATATGGTGGCCCCGATGGGCCCCACGCACTCACTCACTCAAATTTGCCCCAGTGCACAAGCACAATGGCTCATTGAAGCCTCGAACACAGAACCACTTGCCTGGCCATTGTATTGAACAAACACCTGGCGCGCAACTGGGCCGCTGGCAAGGACAAGGCGCTAGCTTCCCAAAGGTTCCGGGTAAGCAACTTCAATCTTCTCTGGATAGGTGGTGACAGGTCACACGCTCGATACACACGAGAATGAAGAGTACTTGTTAGGCGGGCCAAGCTCCCTGGGCGTGTAGCTCAGAGCATTTGTCGACCATCTGCACAGGATCCAAAGAGTTGGTCTCGCTAACCTGCTAGCTAGCCTACTGATCTTCATTCAACCAGTTATCGGATAAATCTTTCGAGAGCCACAGGCAAGAGCGAAAACAGTGGAGCGTCATCATTGTTGTGCATGGAAAACAATGGTAGTTTATACTTCAGCTACAAAATCTAAAATTATCATAATAAACAACAACAACAACTATTCTTCTTCACCTACTGATTGCGCAACTTTTCCTTTCCACCCTAAGGGAACTTTATTTCTCTCATCTGGGTTCCCCTAAACCTTAAAGTCCGCAGGCCCTCGGAGTGTATTAAGAAATATTAGGTCCAGACTAGACTCGTGAGCTAAAAATGTAATTGGGCTAGAAGCTGACTTGTGGGCTAAGAGGTGGCTTGGGGGCAGGCAACGAGACTAGGAAGTAAACTGAGTCTCGGCTTAGGCGCCTCTGCTGACTGAAGCTTTCCACTCTCGTTGCGCTAGTGACCCATGCGTCGACTCAATCGAAGGTCGTGAGGCGCATGGAGTAGAATTGAAGAAAGTCGCCATGCGCTACTTAAAAGTGCAACTCGCCGTTGTGTTGTAATGATGATTCAGTTCACTGCACTTAACGTTGATTTCCTCGTTGCCTCCATCGCACTGTGTAGGCGCAATTAGAATTTAATCTCCCTCTAGCTCCATCTAGCTCTAGCTCAAGCTCGACTCGACTCGACCCTAGCTTGTTGATGTAAGGGCCGGATGAGAGAGATTGAGAAAATTCAATCTGGATAAATCTGCAGTTTTCTACCGCAGGCGAGAAACTTGCACACAGGCACCTAGCGCTCGCTGGGAGTGACTCAGTGAAGCGCCTAGCGACTTAGACTCACGCCCAACAGAATCTGTTGCTCCTAATGTGAGTTTTGCAAGCTCATTCCCCTCGAAGAATTAAATTGTAACAGTGCAGATATAAATAAAATTGCCAGAGCATTCAATTGTTTTTTAATTGAGTTCAGAGATCGAAGATTTGACATAAATAGAAGATCAATTAAAAATTTACACCCCACGATAAACATAAAGTAGTATATCAAGATGGATTCAGCTGTTACTCAGCAGCAACAACAACAACAACAAACACAACCCACAACACCACCGGCCCAAACAACGGGCAGCTCGACGCCGAGAATCTATGGAAACGAGTCGCTGTCCAATAGGATATCACAATTTCAAACTGCAACCGAGAAGAACATTTACAAGCAGAAGCAGAATCCATTTTCGGGTTCGTTTGAGGTGAAGTCGCTGCGAGGAAAATACAATCCAAATGACTCGAGTTACGGGCGGCCAAAGCCGGGAAGCAAGACAGAGGCTCGCGGAATCAAGGCTCACGAGAGTGTTGAGGATGAAATTAGGGTTTTGTGCCAGGTAATTGATGAGCATGGAACTCCCATTTCGGATGGTTTGGCCGAAATTAAATTTGGCGAACTCTTTCGCCTGTACTCGGTGATTTCGAACAAGGTGGTTGGAATTTTGATTAGAGCAAGGAAACATGGATGGGTAGAGTTCGAGGGTGAAATGTTGTATCAAGGAAGGGATGATGCCAAGATTATAAAGCTACTTAAGTCACCGCCGAGAGGAATCCAAATAACAAAAAACACAGTATTCAAATCTGGCCAATCGGTGGACTTGAAATCAGACGACTAAATGTGAAGAGAGAAAAGCGTTTTTCTTGGAGTTCTTTATTAGATCGTAACTATAACTAAACTATTTGTAAACCTAATGTGACACTTGTTGCCAACGATTCTTTGTTGTTTTAGTCGATGATTTTGTAAAAGATTTTATTTTTATTTTTCTACTGTTGCGTATACGAGCATCCAAAGTATCGCATTCCGATGCGACAATCTCATTGGATTGTTTCTCTATCCAAGGTTCTACGAACATAACAAACACTTGACCATTATGACTATGACTTGATCCTCTAACCAGATAATTAGTCTGTAAAGCTCAAAGTCATGCGTCACATTCAACAGAGCGAGCTGCAAGAGCAGCAGCAACAGCCACGATTGATTGACAACCAGGCAGCCACTTGAAACGGACAATCAATTGATCGATCGATCAATCATTTGCGCACGCGTGATCAAACGCTAGCGCAATAGGGAGACAGGGAAAGAGCATTAAGTATATCATTATTGTTGTTAATGGATCATAATGCCGCGGCCGTCATCGACGAATGTCCAAACTGATTTCAAGACGAACAATGCAAAGTTATCTTCTTTACGATCTCGCAAAGTTGATAAGCCGGTTTGCAAACTCGCATAACGTGGGCCGATGAGCTAGAGTTGTGATTATCGGCAACCAGAGAGAAAGAGATAGAGGAAGCGAGGAGAAGACAATTATAGAGTAAGTTTGCATTGTAACCTCCAAGTGTCATCTTGCCGACACAATGGCAGGTTTCGTCAGCGGTATTTTTGCGTTGATAATTTGGTCTTGGTTTTGATCGTTTGTCATCTAGACAAACCGAGTGTTGCTGTATTGCGCACGACTGACGACGTCTTGTTGAAAAATATCCACTATTTCTATCATAGATTTGGCAATATTTTGGAGGTTATTTTTTGAGCAGAAAAAAGTCAATTCATTTTCCAGTAGCCAGCTAATTAAAAACTGCAGTTGCCCTCCATTCGCCTGTGTGTCCAAGAATTCGCTTGTTTCTACTTGAAGGTGCCAGTGGCTACCACCTACATCATCATCATCATCATCATCATCATCATCATCAGCAGCAGCAGCAGCAGCAGCATCAGTAGCAACAACATTAACTCGGAAGGACATAGTCAGTCTGGTAGCTGGCCGAGCCAACAAGTGGAAGTGGAAGTGGCCAAACGAAGAGGAGAGATTTAATCTCATCACTAACGCGAGCCCAGCGAGTTAGTTGGAGACGATAACGAGGAAGGCAGTTTAGAGGTTTGCCAAAATGACCAGTGAGGAGCGAAAGCCAATATATCAGGATTCGGGTGAGTAGAGTTTCTTTTCCTTCAAGCTCAAGTTTGAAGTTACAAAATTTTGCAAGTATATTAAGTAGCAGAGGTGTATAAATTACTACCACCACCACCACCACCACCACCACTACTGCTACTACTAAATGACCAACTAAAGTAAGCGAGATAACTAATGTGATCTAATCTAATTTTTCGCCCATTTCACTACCTCTCGCCCGTTTCATTTTTGAATTGACGGGAAAAACCTGAACGCTCACCTGTTGCTGTCACAAATCGCTAAAAAAATAACTGAAACGAACCCAAAAACGAAACCATCGGCTCAAAACAAATCCACCACCAAAAAATTTCCTCTCCAAAATGCGCCCAGGAGTTTATACGCGAATCGATGGCTCAGGTGTGTCGAATAAATCTGAGCAACAGCATCTAATTATACAACCAGTTGAATTTGACCACAAGCACAGGAATATGTACGGCTATTTAGCCGCTGGCGCCTTTCTCTTGGTTCTAATCAACTACCTGATGCTTAAGGAGCGCGCGTGTCAAATATCATTAGGCGCCGGGTATACAAATTTTGATTTACTTCAAAGTTTTCATATGACAACTCTGATAATTGCAATAATTGTCTTTGTATTAAGTTATTTCAATTTCGCAGTTGTCATCTACGAATTTAAGCTACTATTTTACGTTGCCGCCGGCCTTATATTCGTTTGCTCCGGATTATTAATTTACAGTGCAGTAACCATCCTATCAATGCCCTGCGTACCCCTGAACAACAATGCTAATACCTTCGTCTCCCTATTGGATGCCAGCTTTATTACTGGCAGCAGCAACATATTTGCAGCTGGCGACGGAATTGGCATTACCGTATTCTTCTTTGACATTGCGGCTGCCATTATGATGTTTCTCTCAGGTCGCAGATTCTACCAGAAATGCTAAGCATTCCAAAACAAGTGGCAACTATCAGTGCCGTTTTCTTTATCCAACAAAAGGCATCTTGATGTCTAAGAGAAAGAAGATAAAGGCAAGCAACCATGAGAAGTAGTATAACAAATGAGGCAACGAGACAATAAATAATAAAGTTTCCACTGACCCAAATACCGACACTACCATTCTTTGATTAGATAATCCTTCTTTTGTGTCTTGCTAACATTGAGAGTCTATTTCAGAGGCATTTTCGTGTCACTTTATTATCTGTCTTGAGCATTCTCTTCAAAACGCTGAGCGAGAGTTTCATGTTACATAACATTCGCCGAGTGCCTCTTGGAATCTCACTTAATACATAATACAACATCAAGTGAGATCAATGATATAACTTTTGAAGACAGAGAGACCATAATAAAGAAATCAAGATCACAACGCCACAAGATTTTGGCTGCAACAAGTGGCAGCAACCGAAGACTGGCATCAAGCTGGGCAACAACAGCAAGAGTCTTACTATGAGGTTGAAAGTAAATATTCACGGAGCTCCCCTCATATTATTTGTGGCCGTTTTCTCCTTTTATGATCACATTGTATTAAAATCCAATGCCAACAGCAGCAATATGTTGGAAAAAGGGAATTGCACAGCTACCTGTTCGAGCAGACCGAAGCCAGCGAATAGGATCTCCGATGAGCCAGAATCTGTTTGGGTAGAATTTATTCAGTTGGCACTCGACCACAAACCTCTCAATTTGGGCCAGGGTTTTCCCGATTTCGCAGCACCCGAGTATCTCATAGACTCTCTGCATAATGCAACCTCAATTAAGGATCCAAAAATGGTTCTAAACAATCAATATACTCGTTCATTTGGACACCCAAGATTAGTGAAAGCATTGAGGAGATATTACAATGAATTCAGATCGTTTGCTGATTTGAAGGACCCAAATCAACAGATACTGGTCACAGTTGGCGCCTATGAGGCTTTATTTGTATCCTTAATGGGATTTGTGAATCCAGGTGATGAAGTTATAATCATAGATCCAGCATTCGACGCTTATGCTCCCATTGTGAAGATGGCTCAAGGTCGCTCGGTTTACGTGCCGTTGCGTCAAGTTTCACAGTCAACTAATGGTTCCAGTATCTCTAGCTCCGAGTTCCAATTGGATTTCGAGGAATTCGAATCAAAGATTACAAACAAAACCAGAGTTTTAGTTCTGAATACTCCAAATAATCCGCTTGGTAAAATGTACACCAGGTTGGAGTTAGAAAAGGTTGCTAAGCTCTGCATTAAGTACAACATTTTAGTGATTGCAGATGAGGTATACGAACAAATGTACTATGCGCCCGATGAGCATTTGAGTATTGCTCTTTTGCCTGGTATGTGGAATCGCACCATAACCGTGGGTAGTGCCGGCAAAACTTTCTCTGTAACTGGTTGGAAAATTGGCTGGGCAATGGGACCACAAGAGTTGATCAAATACGCTCAGCTCGTGCATCAAACTGCCATATATACCGTTGCAACGCCCCTCCAAGAATCCGTCGCTCGCGCTTTGGAAAACGAGATGGACAAATTGGGGACAGGTGGTGATTATTGGAGCGAGTTGCGCTCGGATCTATTGCGTAAGCGCAAGAGAATGGCCGACATTTTGGCTAGAGCTCAAATGCAGCCCATTGTGCCACAAGGCGGCTACTTTATGTTGGCCAACTTCAGTCCATTAGCTGCTAAGAATCCCGAGTTCTTCTCGAAGGGAATGGAGATGGGCGAGGGTAAAGTGAATACCAACGACTATAGATTTGCTCGCTGGTTGTCGCGCGAGAAAAAATTACAAGGAATACCAGCGAGTGCCTTTTATTCGAAGGAGAACAAGCACCTGGCTAGCGATTTAATTAGGTTTTGTTTCATTAAGGAATCGTCCACTTTGGACAAGTTGGAAGTGGTGATTGAGAAGGGCTTCAATACAGGTGGTGGAGGTGGAAGTGACCAGGAGGCCAAAAATTCAGCGTCCACTTCCGGTGTCCGCTCAAAACTCTGAGAGGCTAAAATGAGCAGCTTCCTTTCTACCTATTGAATAAAATAGCTCAAATTTCATTCGAATTCGATCTGAGGAGATTCTTTCAGGAGATTCAAGAAAATGAAACGATTCGACACGCGAACTGCGAGAGATAGTTCGTTGAGGAACACGTCGAGCTCATTATGCAAAATAGTGAGCGCGGCGGGTGGCGCTATCAGATTTCGTTGGATTTCTTCGGGTTTATTTGCCACATCGTCGCAGTTGCGTTGCGCTCGTCTCGGTCGATTTTAATGCCACTCCTCGGGCTGTTTGCTGTGCACCACCCGAGGCGCCAGAATCAATTGCGCCAACGAGGACGACGATGGCCATTTTAATTTGGTTTTCAGTGCCACTTGTTGCCGCATCATCATTCTCTTGCGAGTTGTGTGCGCAAAGTTTTAACCGCAACAGCGACAAGTTGTCCGCGTAGTTTATTATATGCGACTGCCTACCAGGTAGTCGAGTACAGGTGTGTACCATCTCAACCTATGCGAACCTACGAGCAACAAGTGGCGGCAACGCGACCGTCCCACAAACGTTTGCATAGATTCAATTTCAATCTTCAGAGTTACGTACAGGAGAAAAACCGAACAGTCGGTTGTGTCCGCTGCTCGTCACCTGTGCGCGCGATTACCCATCTCTCCTGTTGTAAAGAGAGTGGCAAGCGAGCAGTAGTGCGGGGGAACATTGAAGTCGATGTTTAGAAAAAGAGCAGCCGACTGTTTTCTCTTTGGTGGGTACAACTAACACTAGAGAAAAAGAGAGAGAGAGAGGAACCATCAACCAGAAGCAAGCGCAACGATTCATGTCTATTACCGCAACTGCTACTATTGCTTACCTATTTGGCTTCTTCTCTTGCTTGCGACGATGCCAGCGCCAGTCGACACAAGGAATTGGACATTCAAAGAATCGCTTACATTCTAAACTACTCTCCACTAGACTGGAGATAGATTGAGCTTTTCACTTATTTACCTGATTCCGAATCTAGTACCTGTACCTCAATTTAAAGAAGAAAAAAGCGCTCGCCTCCCGCCGACAACAAGCACTTGTCGCGCCGCGCGGCGGTAGCGGCGGCCCGTTTGCTCAATCATTGAAAGCGATGAATTGCACTTGAGCACGAGAGTTTGGGTTGTCATTTGCAAGTTGGCTCTCTATCTTTTTTCTTGGAAGCCAAGTGAGCAAAGATTCGCTCTCCTCCTCTCTATTGCCAACCACTAGCCTTTAATTCTGGTGGAACTGCATCGAATTTAAGTTAGAATCTCGAGTGGCCAGCCGTTTGGTTTCCCTCGGCTAAATCGTGGTTGTTGTTGTAGTGGTAGTGGTCTCTCCCCTCCAATCGTTTCCTCTTCCACTTTCAAGTAAATCAAAGCGAACTAATCTAAACTCGGCTGAGCCGACTATCCAGGAGACAATTTTTGCCTCATAGACTTTTGCTTGGAAGCACGACGACCACGACGATGGCGAGAGAGATTAAAAGTCGACTGGGCGACTGAGGCTCTCTAGTGGTTAAAAAGTGTAGAGAGTTGGCCATAGAGGCGAGTGGCAGTAGCGCTACGCTGGGCCACTGGAGCAGCAACAAGTGGTTACTGCTGCCGCCTTAGCTGCTTCCTCAGTCTCAGTCTCAGTCTCAGTCTCAGTCTCAGTCTCAGTCTCAGTCGATTTTTTCACTCGATTCTTGACCAAATCTCAAGTGGCCGGCTCCAGTGGGCCGCGAGCTGAATGCAAGGGAAACGATATGCGCCTCTCGAGTGGTCAATCTTATCTCCGCCAACCTGTTGGTTGCAGCGTAGAGTCTACGCCGTCGACGAGCAGAGATGAGATTCAAGCGAACACAACCCGAAACTGAGTGGCGAACCAAATCCGATCCAATCGGCTGGAATCCAGCGGCCGATGGATGCGCCCGAACTGCACACACTTGACACCAACCGGTCGGCTCGCTAGGTTTTGGGTGAGGGCGGCAGACAGGCCGGCCGGTCGGCGGGGGCCGCAAGCAGGCGGAACAAAGGCGGGGGTCGCAACGATGCAAGTGGGGGAAAAAGCGAGAGGGGAACCCAAAGCGCAAAACATTTTGAGGATTCGCCACTCGGTAGCCAGCCAGTCGGTCGGTCGGTTAGTGGGGGGATTTGCTCGGCTCGCGCAAGAGCCAATGCCGATGCCACTGCCACTGGCTCGGCCGTCAATCGGAATTCATCGCCTCGTTTGGCGGCCTGCACGTTAGGGAAGCAGGCACGCTAGCCAGTGAGGATTCCCAAATGGCAAATCCCAAGGAGCCGCCGGATTCTTGGGCCGCCGATTGGAGGAAGAGGAGCAGCGGGCTTTGTGCGCTGGCCTCTCGGTTTAGTTCAGTTTGGGGCCAGAGCAAGGAGTCGCCGCGCGCACGTCCTCGGAATTGCAGTTTGATGCCGAGGTACCGAGCGGCCGGCCCGCCGGCTCCCTGTTGAGTCAACACACGCCGAGGGGGAAAGCAGTCGAGTGGGAGTGCCCTATAGAGAGCGGGGATTTGCGCTGCCGTCCCCCGAGCAGCGACCAGCTCGGCAAGGAAAGTTCGGCGAGTAAGCAAACTCTCATCTCTCTGGCCGCGGCTTCACTCGCCGGCTCATCGATCTCGTCGATCGGCGCTGTTGCTTCAGAGGTCTCCAGTCGGCCTGCAGTTTGGCATCGGCAAACTTGCCCAGCACTAGCGCATACCAACACTCGCTCGCTCGCTCGCTCGACCGGCCGGCCAGCCAGCCAGCCAGCGCACACGACCATATCGAACGCCACAACCACCACCACCAGAGCCGCCGCCACTTCGTCCAATGGATCGAAACCATAAATAGAATCACTCACTTCCCACTCGCCACTTTGCTCCGGCACTTCAGTACCAGTTCGATCCTGTTACCTTTGTGTTGTTACATTGGCCCCGGCTGCCCCTTTAGCAGGAGAGTCGCGTCGTTCAATTGAATCCCTCGGAGGCGACGGTAGCCAAAGCGGCAGCAACAGCAATTCCATTACCTGAGAAACCTTGGCCTCGCAGAATTCGTCGCGAGCCATCGAACAGTTGAACCCGAAGCAGGAATCCCCAGCAAGCAAACAGACGCAAAGGGGATAGTCGATGTCAATATCCGTCTTCGAGTTCTGCATAACAAACAAACGAGCAGCAAAATTTGCTCTCCTCAATCTCTAGTGACCACCACGAAGAAAGAGGAAAAAATTTCACTGACAAGTTAGCAAATAACCGCAAGTTGGTCATGAAATTATTGCAAGTCCTCGCAGCTGCACCAGCGCCAAGCTTTGCGTTGAATTTGGATGAACTCCTAATTGATTTTACCAGACTTCAATGATACAATAATTGAATGCAAAATAAGAACATTAAATCTCACTAGCACCAGCTCTACTACTATAATTATCATTATAATAATAATTATAAACAGCACAAAATAGGTTCTCGACCATGAAACTTAACCACAACCACCACCCACGCAAAATGTTACCACACGATACAGTTGAAACGCTTCTTTGTAGTGTTATTCACAAAAAGTTTCACCGGCACAAAGTTTACCGGATGTGTTCAATGCAAAATCACCCATCTCCACTATCAACAACAAAACATTTCCCTTCCATTAGAGCTTTAATTGTTGTTCTATTGTCACTCAATCACTTAGTCATCCAGTTGACGCTGCAAGATTCTTTAAATCCAAATGCTGCAATTCTAACATCATTAGCAAACGCGGTGGCCAATGGCCAGCTTCAACCAGTTCAAAATGGATCGCCCCAACAGCAAGCAACAAGTGGTGGTCAAGTCAACGTAACCTCAAACAATCCAGGTACATCAGCCCAATCCTCAACCGGCTCCTCCTCATCCCCGGCGAATGGCAATCAATTTGTAATCAAATTTATACACAATGACTCTAGGAACAACATTTCGTATGTAAACATAGTGCCTGTTAATTATGCAAACTTACATGAACCTAGAATAGACCTAAGGTATAATGCGCGTCAACCTTGGGTCAATGTGGATGAGAGGGCGCCAAACAATACAGTTGTGGCCGCAGTTTTGGTTAGTGATCCAGATAGCGGGCCAAGTGGTGAGACGAGCCTTTCTATTGAGCATGGGAACGAGCTCAACCATTTCAAGTTGGTTAGCACGGGCAACTCGAACACAATTCAGGTCAACGGATCCCCACTCTCGCGGCTCAGACAACAAGAGTACAATCTATTGATTGTGGCTCGAGACCATGGGTCGCCGCCAAAGTCGTCAAATATAACTCTAGTGATAAAGATAACCTCGAACAATCCACTTTCGCCCATTGCTTACAATGGCAACAACGGCTACAACAATCCGCCCATCCCAGTGGACTCGCTCCAATCAACAAAACCACCGGTGCCAACGGATCTATTAAACGTCGGCATCATGCTAGTCATTGTATTCTCAATAATTATATTTGTATTCATCACGGGCTGCGCTATATTTCAAAGACCAAAGGTCAAGAAGGGACCGCCGCCGCCTAGAACCACCAGTGCCACAAATCTCAGACCCATTTATCAGCCACAGGAACAGTGTTTCGACTATCGAACAGGTGTCTCAAATTGTTAACTCCCACCATCTACTCAACACTTATTTAAGCTACAAGTATCAAAATTAAATTTTATAATATGAAATTATTCATCAAATTAACAAAAGTCTGAATAAGAACTTCTTTAAAGAGTGTAAGCTAAGCTTGCTTGTTTATTTAGTCTCTGTCATAGTTTCGTCCTCGTCGCTTGCTACCTTTGGTCTTGAGCCTTCTCGACCGTCGTATGCCCGATTGTTCTAGAATGAACTTGTTCAACTTGAACGCCGGACACTCGCTCACTTTTGGTTTGATAATACTACTTTCTAATGTTAAAACTTCCAGCAACTCGCTCTCGCGATAACCTCTCTTGTTGAGACGCTCAATTAGTTGGTCAATAGACTCGGGCGAATGATAAAACCACCATCTAGTTTGCTGGGGACGCTTCTGACCGTGAACTGCACAGGTAGTCTCGTTACCGGTGCATATGTTCATCTCGTCCGTAATAAGTCCTGGCTCAACCTCTCCCTGGTCGTCCATCATGTCGTCTCCATGTTGCTCACCATTTTGTCTATCTGGATTGTTGGTGTCGTGGTTGTTGTTGTTATTTGTATCATTAGATGTCTCACCACCATTCTGGTGATGGTCGCCCTTGTCATCGATAGTCGCTTTATGTTGCTCAGCTGGATGTTCAGCATCGCCGCTAGCCTTGGATGATGGTGTACTTGAGCTTTGCTGTTGCTTTTGATCGTCTGTCGTCTGTTGTTGTTGTTGATGTTCTCCCTTTGGGCCGGTGGTATTGGATTGGTTTGTAGCATCACATGTCTTGTTTCGGATGAGATCAGCTTCGTTCTCCTGCATCAATGGATTGTCTTTGTTAAATAGTTTTTTGTAACGAGATTCTAATGGAGTTGGCTCTTGTAAACACTTGCCTACATACTCGTCATCTTGTTCCACGAACAATCCGGCCAAAGATTGGAATAGCCAGTACCTTCTGTAAGCTCGGTCGCGGCCAATGGGATGGATACCATAAACAGACTGATTCTGTCTCAAATTACTCCTAAGCTCGACGAGGGTTTGATTCAATTGTTCATATCGAATCGCTCTCTCGCGCTGGTAGTCTTCATAATCCACCAAGTTCTGTTGATAAGCTCGCTCAAGCTCCTCGAAAGATTGCTCCTCGTTGTCGCCATCTCCATTCTCAGTCTCCATCTTGTGCTCGCCTCCATCCTCTTGCGCTTCGCCTATTGCACCATTCGAGCTTTGTGTCTTGAATGATATCTTCTTCTTGGCTCCAGGTAAGTGATCGGCTTCGTTCTTGATGTCAGTATCCATATCTTCAGTACCATTTGACTTGAGACAACTCTTGAGATGCTGGCCATTGGCTTCTAGTTTTACAGAAGCTCGTTCGTCATCGTGATCACCGTTTATACTCGATGGGTGACTTCCGCTAGGTTGAGACTCTTGCTTAATGTGATTACTATCCGGATTCCCGTTCGCTTTGTCCGAGACATCGGTTGAAGTTTGATGTTGGTGCTCACCCTTTCTCTTGGGTGGCTGCATCCTCTTCACGCAATTTTCTCTATCCCATCGGGCGAACTCCGCAGCATCCGATCTATACTGTTTTCTAATCTCCGTCAACTGCTCACTAGCCGACTCTATGTATCGCCTGGACTTGATAAAAGTAAACAATTGGTAAATAAGTGTATGGAGTATCTTGATTCTTTCTTCAATATCGAGCTCGTAGATCGAAGTCTCGCCCAATTTCTTGATGAGATCTGGTTCCTGCATACAGAGCCATAAGCCAGGATCCTCACGCGAGGAGTACCACCCATTGTAGATAGTCCTACCCTTTGGGAAGCTACCAGATTGCAACAGATGGAGGCGTAGTATCTCAGTTACTGTCGTTGCATCTAACTCCATCTCTGCCAATGGCTTGCTAAGTGATAATTTGACCTCTTGGGCAGCCTTAATAGCCGAACCAATAAGATCGTTCATCCTTACATCCTTGTCATGACCCTCTTCGTCATCGTCGTCCTCCTCGCCTTGCTCACCATGTCTTTCTAAACCGTTGCTTTCTGCACCATTAGCATGCTCATCCTCAATATCAGTACTTTCATCTTTCGAATCTGACTTGCTATTGTTATGGTCTGTCTTATTGGCCGGATCGGCTTGCTTGGTTGAGTCGTCATCTAGACCATAACCGTCAGCTGTGGGTTGAGTATGAATAATGGTTTTGAGCAAAAATTGTACCAATGTACCAATGGGTCCCTCCTCTTGTTTCTCAAACAGAATCTCTTCTAAGGTGTCAAAGCTCATCCCATCAGGATAAATCGTTGGGAAGTTGTAAACTTCATGTAGATTGTATAAAGACTCCATGATAAATAAAGCATCACCAAATAGTTTGTCTGGTATTTCGCAACAGAGTGCTGTTGGTTGAGGTAATCGTTTGAGGTCATCACGTTCTAAATCTTCGCACTTCTTCTCCCAATTTGCCAGGAATGACGTCGCCTTTTTTCTTTCCTCCTCCCTCTTTTGCCTTTCCAACTGTCTAGCTGCAGCCGCCGCTTCCTTCTTTCTCTTTGCCTCAAGCTCGCGCTCCTTAGCTTGCTGGGCTTGCAGTTCAGCCTTCTTCTTAGCCTCTTCCTCTTTTCTCTTGGCCTCTTCCTCCTTCTTCTTCTGTTTACCCTTTTTGCCCGGCGAACTTTGGTCAGTGGATGAGGTTTGAGGTGGTTGCTGGGCTGCTGTAGTAGATAGTAGCTCCTGTGCTAACATCTGATTCTTCTTACTCTTGAGTTTACGGCCATCAATCTTTCCTGTTGGTGTTAAAAGCGATGGGTCAAATCCCTCCGGTACAGGCATGGCATACTTCTTTGGATCATAGGGGTATTTTTTCTTCTTCTTCTTGACAGGCTCACCATTTGGATTAGATTCAATTTGTTCACTTGCCTTAGCGGGTTCCTGGGATTCCCTATCACGTTTCACCTTCTTTTGTTTAACCCTTGGCTCGAATTGCTCCGATTTGAGAGCTTCTTCGTAAGTTAAACCGGATTTTCCGGTTCGGCTACAAGTCCAAATCAAACTATTACAAAATAAATACCTCTCAAAAAATTCGTCATGACTTGTGAATATTTCATTTGTAAGTTCCAAATAGAAGACATCATCGTCTGGGCCAACGTTTTGTGGAATTGGGTTAGGCTTAAAAGGCTCTGTCTTGTTTAGAAGGGGCATCTTGTTGCTTTTTTCCTATAGACTATAGATCATCTATATGGTATCGTTGGTATAAATAATAATCTTGATTGAGTTCGAGATTCAATAGATGTAAGTAATAACCTTGGAGAATTGGATTGGATATTATTGTATCCTGAGGAGTTTTGCAGTTAAAATATTAAGATATTGTATGTGGTGCTCGCTTGTTCAATGCTGAAATTGTAAGCTCCCTATGAAATAGTGTTTGGGTTTAGGTAGATTGAGTCGCACAACTTCGAATTGAACATGATAGCCCTAGAGCGAGTAATATATCAAGGAATTTCTCTATCATCAAAACATTTATAATACACTCGCCGATATCCGAACGCATTTCCATCGACGACCATGATTGTTCGGTTGGGATAGGATACATGGATGGAGGAGAGGAGAGTCAGAGAGGGAAAGCCAGAGAAAGCAAGAGATGAGTGCCAGCGGGGTATGGAGAAATGCACGCAAAGTTTTGCTGCAGAGAGCAATGGGAAAAACGAAAAACTTGCGCTTGCCTCTAACAAAGGCGCCATCTCACGCACGTGCCCGAACTAATTTAACACGGGAAGGTTTGGGCAAGATCTAGGAGTTATGTGAAAATGTGGCCACGATACATTGGTGAGCAATGCTAGTGATTGCTGAAAATTTAACACAGCCTAGGGATAGCTCGAATCTCTGTGCTGTTTGCTCAAGTCCGCGCCAAAACATTTTGCCCACTGTGTGCGAGTGTGTGCGATCGCTCACGTTTCACAAAAATACTCGTGTCGGTTTCAAATTATAACGCGCTTTAATGCGCGCTCTCTTATGCTAAAAAGATGTATTAATATTTGCAATTGCAAAATCCTCACGATAAGGATACCCCCAACTCTCCTGCCGGGGTTCTCCTTGGATCAACCACGGTGAAGTCGTCGACGAAGTAAAGCAATTTTATTATTTGCACAAGGGGCCACGAGAATTACGAAAGGTAAAGCGTTCCAAGATTCCAATTGAACTTGAACTGAAACCAAGCATTTGGTTAAATCTGAAGATGTATATCTATTATCAATTTGGAGCCTTGAAATGAGAGCCTACAGGTGTCAGATGCGCTAATCCTGTATGTATCGATCATATATCAATAGTTTTAGATACATGATGTAGTAAGAATAATTATTGATTACAGGATCACTTTATTATACAAGATCTCGACAACCCTTAAACTCTACGATTCTTCTCGGATTGCTCAGTGGCTACTCTCTCAATAGCTTGCTGCAAAGTTCTCATACGATCCAGTTGCTCTCTTTGTGGGATTAAAACCTTGAATTTCTGAGATTCGCTCCCTCTGTAAACGTCACGGTCGTCCAGATTACTATAGTCGATATAGTTGTTCAAGGGTGATGGAGTCTCAGCAACTTGCCGATGCGAATTCAACTCATCAAGACCAAGATTATTGTAACTATTCAGTGGTTGGGATTGCCTCGCCTGGGTCTGTTGTTGTGACCGAAACTTCGAATCATCTGGGGATGTTTGTCTCTCATGCTGAGCTTCATGTTGACTTCTATGTACCGATTCAAGATCATCACCGCCAGTTGAGTTTTCTATCACTTCATTGGCCACCTGATTATTGCCGTTGTTGCTGTTGTTGTTGTCATAGTAATCTTGCAAAACAGTCTTCCTAACATAGACTGTTTTCGGTTTGTCGTCTGCCGAAGTGAAATTTTTGCGCCTTGCGGAACTACTAGGGGCTTCTTGTTGCTCAACATTTTGACTGCCCTCATCATTCATCTCATCTGAGGAGCTCTCGCCATCGAATGAGCTATCCTTATCCACCAAGCTAACAGTTGCATCGGAACTAGGCGGCATCTGTGACTCTAGGTCATCCGTTGCCGATTTCTGCAAAGATTTCTGTTTTGCTTTGCGATCACAATCATTCGGGATGTCAGTTGGTGGATCGCTGGACTTAGTTAATCTCTTGGTAGCGCCTCTCATATGACCTCCACCTTGAGCTCTCGAGCCTGCTATATCTTCGCTAAACAACTGGTTGTTTCCGCCATTTCCTCCTCCACTACCAACACCCGAGTCTTCTTCACCACGCCCATAAGTGTCCTGCTCCTCCTCATTTACGGTTGGTTGTCTTGAGGTAGAAACTCTCGAAGACGGCGACTTGCTCAGCCGCTTTGCTGCCTTAGCTTGATTCAAGTTATTCAATGACAGTGATCTCATCTCCTCCAACAACTGTTCAAATTTCCTCACATCCTCACCATTGATTGTAACTGTATTTGATGATGATGGTTTTCCACCTGAGAACCTCTCACTCTTGTCATCTTGGCTGTCCGACGGGTACCCACTGCCGCTTGTTGCTCTAAAAGTAAGTCGGCGCTTACTACCAGCTTTACGTAGGTTACTACTTGGATTTGATTCCACAGAATCTTTGTCCTTGTTTCTTTGGGATAATCGGCTACTAGATTTGCGAGCTCTTGTACGCTTTTCAGCCAAATTCAAATCTTGATTGCTATCTCTACCCCTGGACGATGTAGTCCGACTTTTGGTTGGTCTTGGCTCTATATCTTTTGCTTCGTCATTCAATGAGCCACCTGTAGCATCTGGAGCTAAGTTTGAAGAAGTTGTTGATACCACCCAAGATTTGTGAGGACCATTGCGCTTCTCTTTCTCGATCTCAGCGTCGATATCTTTGAGTTTTGGTTTCGTTGATGACTCGTCGTCGTCGTCGCCATTATTAGATTCGTTTAAGACTGATGAGTTATCTAACTCAGAGTCCCGATCTGCATCTTCATTAGATTGACCAACATCCATCTCAGAAGCAGACTGTTCATCACCGGCCAATTCAGAGGCCACATGTTTTCTCAAAGCTTTACTCATAAAACCTTGGTCACCAGCCAGCTCGTCCCTTGGCCTTCTGAGGTAACTTTTGGATTGAACTCTTAGATCATCAGCATCGCTGTACAAATCATCAGCCGCAGAATCCTTGCTACTATTGGCCAGATTGAACGCAATGTTATTCTTATTCAAGGGATTAATTATAATTTCATCTCCATTAAGGTTCATGCTGAACTCCAGGTTGCCATTGGCCTGGCTATCGATGATCTTGGAGATAACCTGATCAACCCCATTGACTTGTGTAATCGTATCCTCCAAGTTGGCAGGTTGATTTTGGTTGTCGCTTGACGAGGTCGTCGGGGATGAGTGTCGTTGATTGCTATTGTGCCTTGGATGTCGTCTGTGATTATATTGCTGATGGTAATTATGGTGATGATGATGATGATGGTTATCATCTTTGTGAACATGCTCATGGTCACTGCCACTTGTTGCCGGAACGGTGATTATAGCGTTTATCAATGGTCCTGAGTTGTCGTGATGATTATCATTGGAATTAGAGGCAAAGTTTTGGTCATCATTTGCCGAGTAGCCATTCCGGGAGCTAATGATATCTTGTTGATGTGGTTGCTGTTGTTGCGATCGTTGGTCTGCCGAGGTTTCATAGCGCCAATTGTTTGAGGACGAGCCTTCCATCAATTGGCTTCTGTCATTATGATAATCAACCGAGCGACTGTGCGCATTGTTACCGCCAACCCGTCGTTCGTTTGCTGATGATATCTTGTTGTTTAGATTTGATTGTTGGTTATTACTTTGATTCTGATCAAATTTGCCACTCTCAACACTTGTCGACTGTGGAATGGGATGCGTGAATATTTGCAAAGCTAGTTGAGGTCGCAAGATGGAATCGACTGCCAGTCGATGGTCGTGGTTATTATTGGCCGTCGAGGAATTACTATCAAAAGTTGACGATGAGTCCATTCGATGGTTTGGAAACGATAGGATCGACTTGAGCGTTGAGTTATGTACAAATTTCTGCTCGACCACTGGTGAGGGTTGCTTTTGCTGTGCTACATAGGTGATTAAATGGCTTCCGTTTGCAAACTTGTGCGTCTTGATGCTTGATGATGAGGCTAAGTTGGTATTTATGGATGTTAGTGTTGACTTAATTGGCAGGATGAGATATGACACAACACAAAGAATCTCCCAAATTGATCTGTCACAAGTGAAATTAAATTTAAAATTCATCTTTCCTTTGAATTATTAACTCTTGTTTAGTCCATTAAACTAAAGTGGTCACAGGTAACTCACCAACTCATGCTAAAACGTTGCGATGAGTGCATTGATGGAAATGGAATGATCGAGTTCATTCGCTTCAGCCGGTAGCTGGTTGTGGCATTTCCGTTACCTTTCGTGAATGTCGTTTGTCTTTACTTCTACCTGTCCATAGACATCCTTATTGACATTCACTCTCCTGCGCCATCTTGTAGGTGGCGACGGCGGATGACAAAATAGCGCTGCATTGCTACAAATTGACCAGGAAGTTTGCATTGATTCGGAGTTTGAAATTTTGAACCAAATACCGACGACAGGTGAGCGGAAAAATCACCTGCCATCAGTAGAGTGAGCGACCACTAAACGTTCATACATGAGTTCCCATGAGATTTGCTCGCCACCCACCGACCAGCGCAACAAGTCTTACGCCTAAAAAGTTGGCTAGCCAAAGACAATGGCTCCACTTTTTCTTGTCCCATTGGCCGGGGTTGTCGGCTGAAGTGGCCGACAAGGATGAGGCAGCATGGCAACTGTAGCTTGAGATTATGATGAAGTGGAGGAGGCTAATGCAGACGGCAGAGACGCACGCGACAAGGTTTTTCTAATAAAACAATGATTGCGAGAGTATGGTAAACTAAATCAATCGCCTCCGAGTCTCTCTTTGAGCGCCGATCTCTCCATTGCCCACTACTTTCATCATCACCCACTAACACAACTTCTATCCTCCTTATTGATTGCCAATGAGGAAGCGGTTAGCGCAGCCTAGGAGAATTGGCGCATTGCAAGTCTTGTTATACAAATGCACAAAACTGCGAGTAGATCAAAACAATAGCCTTGATAGTAATCTCTCGCCTCAATTGGTGTTCTCAAATTTGTTTGCTCAAGTGGTCGAGATCAATAAGAGAAAGAGAGAGAGAGAGAGAGTCGACGTCCGCAAGTCGACTTGCGGTCTTCTTAGGCCTCAAGACATTCAGAGACTGGATTTATTTCAATGGCCACTTGTCTTGGTATAAGTCGTCAGTGTTAGAGGCAACAATGCCTCTATCGACTTCTAGTAGCCGATAATGCAAAGATGATCGAGTTGGCCAGCCACCAGCAACGTATTCGTCGACATTATCGTTGTCGTCGATTTTGCTATCGTCGTATGATGTCGACAATCTAAATGGCAAGACCGCGACGATAATGTAGCCTAGTGACGACGACTGGGAGGATATTACTCTTTAACCTTTGCGAGCTGGCCACTTGATGAACTGCACTCGTCGTCGTTGTCGTGGTCCTCGTAGTTGCTGTTATGTTAGCTAGTTGGTTTGATGAGCTTGCGAGCGCGTTTATATGGAGCAAACTCATCATCGTCCAACCTGTTGCTGTGTTTGCAAAGCAAAAGTGTGCGTACGAGAGAGAGAGATAGAGAATGAGAGATCATCTAACCGTCCAACTACCGCAATCATCTACTATACCGAGAGCTTGCCACCACACTGTGACGACACCAGCCTCGGTGACTACGAGCACCACGTCGATTGACTCACCTCACCTGAGCTAAAACTAACCTCTAGTCCTGGTGGTGAGTCAAGCGTTTAGCTCTCTGCTTGCCTATCTATCTACTTACCCGCATACCCGTCTGTCCGCTTATGTGACCCCATCAAGCAACAAAAATTTGAGGCCTGGCACAGGTAAAGAACAGGTTGTTGCTCTGGATGACTCGTGCGGGGTGTTGTCATCTGCTCGTTAGAAAGTGCTTCGCCTACGTTTTTTAATGCGCCGCCGTCGCTCGCAAGGTGCACGCAAACACGCACAAAAGACCCGTTGGTTCCTGCGCTCCAGATTCAAGATTTGGAGCACATGTTGCGCACGAGCTCTTAATATAAACGCCTGTAAACCTGCTAAAGCTGTGCGAGTCTCACACCAATCTTACATTTTTGTGCAGCCAGTTCAATCGAAGCACAGAGGCTGCTTGTCACACTTGAGCACTGAACGCGGAAGGTTAGCTTGCAGACGCGTGAGCGATCTCGCCGTTTGTGTCTCTGTCGTCGCTGTCGCTGTTGCGACTGCTGCAGCGTTAAAAAAGTGAGTGCGTGTCTGCGTCCGCTTCCATGGATGCCTCTATTTTAACTAACTTGTGCGTGAGCGAGAGAGAGAGAGAGAGAGAGAGAGAAAGCCGTAGCAGCAGCAGCCAATGAAAACGAGAAAGTGAGAGAAAGCTCGAGCACAACACAGAAAATGATCATTGCGATAGTGATTTTTCTACACCGCGAGAGGGATTGAGCTCTCATCTACTGGTATATATATTACTATATTCTTATTCCAATTGATACAAACATCACCACCATTTTCATCATCCTCATCAACTGTATCTAGTTTTACCATCTCCTCCTGGAGCGGCAGTAGAAGCAACAAAGGCACACGAGAAATTAACACTTAAAACATCATTAACTCGAAACTCTCCCACTCTCTCCTTCTCTCGCCCCCTCAAAGGATCAGCGCGATTATATCACGACACCAAGAGGTAGAGATCAACTTTTGTGGCAAGTCCCTCTCTCAGTGGCTATACCTTGGAACGTGTCTTTATTTTAGTTTATTTCTGCAATCATCAAGTTACCCATTTAGTTAGGACTGAACTTGAGGCAGCATACATTGTCGCGACTCTCAAAGGTAACTTTTATTTTAACTCTTGACTGCTCAAGGAAAAAGACCGAAACAACAGTATGCAAGAGCAAATCGAATTTTACGAAGAATTGGAGAGACTTTATGATGAGGCAAGATGCCGGCTGCAGAGTATCAAACAGGAGCTTCTATCATATGAAAAGATTACAAGTTTCTTGAAGGATCACATGGATGAGAATTTGAATGTCCAAAAGCGACTCTCGAGTCGCAAAGATGATGATAAAAAGCAACTGTTGGCTAGAGACTCTTATGATAAGTTAAAGACCAAATATGACCGCTTTCAAATGGCCAAGAAAGATAGGGAAGAGGATTACAAGAGACAATTAGCCGAGAAAGTTAGAATTGAAAGCAATATCAACTCAATGAAAGCACAAGTAACTAGTATCAAAAAGTATCAAAATGCCCAGGATGAGGTGGATGGTTCAATTGGTATTGGTCAGCATCAGCAACAACAACAGCAACAGCTATTAGGTAACAGTCAGCAACAAAACAAACCAGAGCCAGTTTTCGACTATGATGTCGAGACAATCAATTTTTTAAACGAGTGCAATTGGAGATTAGGAGAATGTGATAGAAGTCTGGCGGAAACTTTGCTTAGCTGCTTCCCAAGTGGAACATTTTTAGTTAGGTCATCCAAAACGAAACCAAACTCATCGGCTCTATCGGTTGTGGCGAATTCAAAAGTTAGACACTGTTTAATTGATAAGATCAACGATGAGTATTGCTTTCACCCACCTGGACCAAACCATCCAACTTATCCATCGTTATGTAGTTTAGTTATGGATTATCGGCACAAATCATTGTTGGTTCATAACCCGGAATTGGATACCAATTTGATCTTTCCAGTTTTATCTCAGCTGAAGAAGACGAAACAAAGTACTCCTAGTGGAGTTGTGCCCATTCAGCAACAACAACTGCAACGGCAGCATAATCAATAGAGATAGTAATCTAAATAATTAAAAAAAGCGATTTTGTATCGCAGGATGTAATCCAAACCAGATATTGATAACATCTGATGAATTTTTTTTTCTTTGGTTAACACCATGATTCTCAATAGCTAGAGAGAGCTCCCAAATGAACTAAAGATCAGGTCACTTATGAACTCTTCCCGTGCATAAGATGTTATGAGTCGTTGTAGATGGCCTTGCTGGGCATTACGAACGTTCAAGTCAGAGTAACCTAAATGAATGATTTTGATACTCGAAGAAAATGAGGTTCTAGGTGAGACCATGAAGTTTACATGATTTGAGGGCAGATCTGATCAACTCTGTCAACATGCAAATTCATGTCTTTACTACTCTTGAAACTGAAGATCTATACACACATGATAGTTTTCAAGAATATATTTTTCAACTATTTTTAATTATCCAGTAACAACTAATATCTATGTCTAGATGTGTGTAGCTTCTCCACATCAGGCGGCTTGTACTTGTTGTTGATACGTCTATATAAGAATTTTATCCTTTGTTCCATGTGTAACCACTTCAAAGGTTTCGACACCTTCCAATGCTCAAACTCTTTTCGTTTCCTCATTAGTACAGAATACTCTGAATGCATGTTTGAGTAACCCTTGAGCCAATCTGGTACGTGATCTAAGAGTTCGTATTGCTTAAAGTCTTCATCCTCTCCTAGTATCGACATAAAGTCATTCTGTCCCTCCAAGGCATTGCGCTTTGTCCAATATTCTTCCTTGATATTGGAGGGTGCATGGGGTAATCTGGCTTCCTTAATTTTGAGCCTAGGCAGGAGACCTTTATGATGATGCTTCGCACCATAGCCTATTCTTTTAATGACATCTCCTCGATAGGTATGCTCCTCATCCTTCCAGTGCTGTGGCGCAAAGTTTCTAGTTGCAACAACTAAGCTAAGTGGTTTCGATTTGAGTGTCGACCATACCAATTGACTTGGTTGGCGTAATGACAACATTTCAGCACTGAGAATTGTCTAAGCCCAGGCGACAATTATAATCTGTTCAACTAATAATGAGAAAATTAATAATAGACTTGCCGATCAGTCTCGTCAAAATAATGGCAATGTTTATATTTTGCTTTAAAACACATGGTGAGTTTTGAATATGCTTTTGTGGTGCGATGGTATATCAGACGTGCATGAGGGGCAGCGAATTATCGGAGCGGCTCGCGCAATGCCAACACTAGCGCGAGCCGTGTTGCGGGAACGCAACGACAGGGGAAAAAGTACCCCGCGTCGCTTCCAGCAAAGATGTTCATGCGGCTGAAGGAAATTTACAATTGTCGAGATTTTCCAGGTCTTCGATCAAGAATTCCTAATCTCTTACATTGAATTCAGGTAATCAGTTATTTCCATTATTATCTGTTAACGATTTCAAGGTTGATTTTGTCAAATTGACGATTGCTGGCCGCTTAGATAGAATCCAAGATTCCATATTAGTCTGGTGGAGTAGAAGAAATATATATTAAGCATCGAAATACTAGCAGAATTCCTCCTCTCTATTATTTGGATATTGTGAAGTTGTCTGTTAAGTTGACGGACAAGAAGAAACAACTCTACACATAATAATTCATCATGAGTTTAAATTTCTATACAGTTTATAGGAACACCACCCTAGGTAAAACATTGCAGGACACATTGGATGAGTTAATCGAGAGTGAGAAATTACCTGAGCATTTGGCTTTCAAATGCATGTCGCAATTTGACAAATCTATCAATAATGCCTTTAAGAACAAAATCAAGACAATGCTTACATTCAGATCGGCGCATTTGAAAACTTACAGATTCTGTGATAATGTTTGGACATTGGTATTCGAGGACACTGAATTCAGAAATGTTCAAGAGCTAATAAGAGTAGAGAAATTGAAAGTGGTTGCTTGTGATGGTCGAGCAGCGAGACCTGCAATCGACTACGACTAGATCGAACTAATCCTGTCAGTCAGTCGATATTTGCTCATTGGCAGTTACACCATTACTCTTTCTCTAGCCATCCCTCAATCTCTCTGAGGATCATTTATAACCTATCTTGTCTTGTCCTGCCAAAACAACCGCTACTCAGGCTGGACAGGCAGCAGGACCTACACCAACAACAAACCAACCAATGAACCACCACAACTACCAACAATCTCTCATATATGAATTAACAAGCTTCTATCAATTCAAATTCACTCGAAACTACCACTATCTCGTTTTCTCTTATAATAAAAGGAGCAAAAAGCTTTGATCAATCCATCTAATGTGAACAAATTCAGCAACATAGTGGTGCCACACTTCACGAAAACGTAAGGTATTTGATTACAACTGCGCAGACATTCGTGGACTTACTTAGAGATACTTCACCGGCTTCTTGATACCTGTGGCGTGACGTGTCGTATCATGTAGCCCTTATTGTGCCTGTAGTAGATGTTTCAAGAGTTGCTTAGTCTGTGGCCTCAATCTACATAGCTGTGTCGGCTTCGTCTTAGTTATATCATTGGGATAGGTGGCAAAATTCCTTGCACTCCCTCTTAGTCGGTCTTGAAGAGATTATCATAATAATCATCATCATCATCTATAACGGAGTTCAGATTTTGGATAACCGACCGGAGATCGATGAGACAAGACAAGACTAAGTGACCCACAAAGGCACCGGAATACAGCAAGCATATCACATAAGCACATCAAAATGGCTAGCAAAACAGCGGCAATAGATTCAAGTTCAATCTACTCATTTGTTCTCGGAATCGAGGAAAATTTTGAACACACTCAATGGGTTAAATGGTTCGACGAGAACTGGCACATACCCTATCTGATTGCCATTGCCTTCTATTTGCCAGTTATATATTTTGGCCAAATTATAATGCAAAAGAGGGAACCATTTAATTTAAAGGGACCTATGATGCTGTGGAATGGAGCACTGGCCGCATTTAGTATAATTGGTTTTGCGCGGGTTGCGCCGGAGTTTTTCCACTCACTTTTGAAGCACGGATTTCAGCATAGTGTTTGTAGTAATTCCTATATCAACGTCAAGCCAACAAGATTCTGGATTTTCCTATTTATAACAAGCAAAATTCCCGAACTTGGCGATACCTTCTTTCTCGTGTTAAGGAAACAAAAGCTCATCTTTTTGCACGTCTACCACCATGCAACTGTGCTTATATTCTCCTGGTTTGTCTTTTCCAACTCCATCGCTCCAGCTAGGTGGTTTTGTACTATGAACTTTGGAGTTCACGCAATCATGTACACCTATTACGTGCTAAAAGCTCTGCCCAACTTGTTCCGGGTTCCAAAATGGATTTCAATGCTTATAACCTCGATGCAAACGGTTCAAATGGTTGTTGGAGCATATGTTGCTACCATCAATTTCCAAACTAGAATGACAGGCGGCGAGTGTGCAACTTCGTTAACCATGGTACTCTGTGGCCTAGGTATCTACCTATCCTATTTGGTCCTCTTCTCGCACTTCTTCTACAAGTCATACTGCGCGCCAAGACCTCCAAAGGATGCATCGGTGAACGGAAGTACCGCGATCACAAAGAAGAAAGTCTGATTTGATGGTTCCTTCCGGTTTTCTAATAACAATAGTAGTAATAATGAAAATAGTGAAACCACGAGGACGTTGAGTAAATATAGAATGTTGGAGAGATATTGATGTTCATTTGAATAAAAAATTTTCAATTTATTTGATAAAACAGAACACTCGCGTCAAACATGCGGAAAAACTTCCCTTACTTCCCCCTCTAGCAAGACTCTTTTGCCTTTTTATAATTACAATTAATCTACTCTACTAATCCTCACCGTACTCCTCTTCATCAAAGGACATCGATTTGGGTGACTGCGTCTCCAATTGGCGCTCTTCTAAAGGGGAACTAGTCGAGGGGCCAACACTAGTGCCCGGCACCAACATTATTGCCTCGGCTATAATTTGCTTACTAAATGCCTCGGCTCGCATTCTAATTATCGGATTAACGTCCACATTTGTTGTCTGCTGTTTGCTCCTATCCCTGTCCTTGGGGACATAATGATACGGCGACTGTGGTTGCGATTGATCGTCCTGGTCCATTAGCTCACCAGATCCCTCATTGCTACTTTGGGATTTGTCCAGGTCGCCGGCTTGCTGATTTGTCTCATTATTGTTGTTGCTAATGCTATTGCTGTCATTATTATTGCTATCCTCGTAGAAACTTACATCTATCACAACTGATGGCGCCGCAGCCATTGGTATCTCAACACTGTTAACCTCGGACAGAGGCTCGTAGTTTTCATCCGAACCCCTCGTCGAAGACGACACTTGTTTGTCCTCCTCTTCCGGTTGCTGATCCAACTGAGGCGATGGTGGTTGTTGTTGCTGCTTTGGTTGGACTTCCGGTTTCCTCGGCGGACCCCCGAGCACAAATCCCTCTTTGAAAACCGAGTAGCTGGCGCCACTGGCCGGTGGTTCAGTGGAGGTTTTGCTACCTGCACCCTCGTCGCCAGCAACCATCATCTCTGAATCTTTTGACGGCTCCTCTTCCTTAGCGAAATTCTCAATTGAGTCTACGATTCTACGCGACTCAACCTCAGGTGTTGGCTCGATGATAATGAAAGAGGTGGGCACGAGCGAGGCACCCGTTGATTGTGAGCTTATTTTACCCATTGCATCTCCAGAATCAACCTTAATCTCGGAACCACCACCTCCCTCTCTCTCCTCAGCCGGCCGTTGTCCCAAATCCTCCTCATTGATCTCGACGCCAGAAACTGAAGGCTCGACGTTGCTGGTTGTCTCCTGAGCAGAGGAGCTTTCGGCAGCATTAACCTCGTCAACTCCAACTTGAGATTCAACCTCAACTTCCGGATCTTCGGGCGGCGGAAGTGGCGGTGGCTCAAAGGTCGGCGCTGCAAGCTTGACGGAGCCACCACTGCCAGGATAATGGTCGTCGTAGTCTCGATTATCCGAATACTCGCTCGCTTCGCCATCGTCGATGTCCTCATCCTGGTCGCCGCTGCCACCACCTTCCATCTCATCCTCGCCAAGCTCCACCTCCTCCACGAGCATCGAGGGAACGTGGCCACGCGTTTCGCTCTCGTCCTGCTTCTCCACCAACCACCAGCCGTCGTCTTCGCCCTGATCAATGATGCGCATGAGCTCACCCTGCGCCAGTGACAGGTGAGGCAGTCCGTCCTCCTCAAAGGTGTTTAGCTCTGGCTCGTAGTCGTAAATTGCACGACAGTAACTGGCGCTTGGCTCGTCTGGCGGCGCTCCTATTATGTTGTTTCCACTACCACCACCACCACCAATGTTTGTCATATCTCCATGCTGCTTTTGTGAGACGTCAGCGCTATCCATGCTCCACTTGCCAGCAGGTTGGTTGTGGTTGGTGTTCGTGGAATCTATGGTGTAATTTGAGTCGTTTGGGGTGCTTTTGTTGTAGTTGGTCGTCGTCACTGCTCCTGTACCCGCACCTGTGCCTATTGGGAAAGGGTCTTGCCGTACGCTAGTCAATTGTTCAGTGCCAGTTCCACATTCAATTGACGCGCCACCACCTGTACCATCTCTAATATGGACGTAGGATGTTGGAATGAAGCCTACCTCGCCGGTGGCCTCATTGCGCGCCTTAACCCAATTGGCATCGGAGATTTCAATCACTCGCAGCACGTCGCTTTCGTTGAAAGCCAAGTCGTCCTCGTTGGTTTTGTCAAATGAATACAGGGCTACCACTTCCCTGTTGAGCATCTGGAAAACGGCGTTTGCGTCTCCTGTTATGTTTGCGGCATTGTTGCTTGTTGTTGTTGATCTGGCTCCGCCATTTCCGCCAAAATGGTCGTTAAAATGACCGCCACCACCACCACCATCACCACTAACATCGACTTCCTCCTCTAGCGTCTCGCCCTCGCGCTCACTTATTGGCGCTCCAAAGGGGTCTAGATGCTGTTGTTGTTGAAACCCAAAAGTTGGTTGGTTGAAAGGCTCGGCGCTGCTCGCCGCGCTTCGGTGGCCGCCCAATCCCGAATTCCGGTTGTAGTCGCACTCGTAGTCGCTCTTGTAAGCCTCGCCAACCATTCCCTGGCCGTAGGGACTCGGCGAGGATTGGCGGCCGTCCACGACGGCGGAGAGTGGACTTGACGATTGAACTGTCATACTGGTTGGCAGTTTGTCGTTGCTACCCATTTGTTTTGCGCCCAGCAAATCCAATCGAGGCGCCAGCACTCTCGTTTGGCCGTCCTTTTGAACCACCTCGCTGTTATCTGTTTTTACAGTAACGTTATTATTATTATGATTATTACTACTATTACTATTCCCAAAGGACGAGGCAGCGCCGACCGCGGCGGCGCCGGCAACCACGTGAGGCTGTTGCGTCACGGTACTTCCGCCCCAAGCGCTCGAGTAGTCGTCTTGCCAAACAAGCGAGGGATCCGTTAGGGCGTTGTAACCTGACATGGCGTTTTGTTGCTTCTGAACCAAATTCGAGTTAGACCGACTGACTGAGGCAAGTTGGCCTGCGCCGCCGAGAATCATCTCGCTCGCGTCCTCGTTGTCCTCGTCGTCGGTATCGCGCGACACCTGGAGATGCACTTGATCGTGGCCATGGACTTGATCTTGAACAAGTTCCACATCGTCGCCAAACAGGTAACCCGATGAGGATTGGTGCGTGTGTTTATCAATTAACCTGTGCTCCTGGGGCTCGCAACTGGACTCCTCCCTAGTGGCCGCCTCCTTGAGTCTGCGCACCTCCATCTCCTCCTGAGCTCGCGCCATATCGGCGCGAATCTCCGACTCAACGGCGCTCCATTCCTCAATTTGCATGCCGCCCTCCTTGATAACCTTCAATCTAGCTTGTGCCTTCAACTTTGCCGCCTCGCTCTTCCTAATTTGCTGCTTCAATTCTATAATCTTCGGCTCCAAATCCTCAACAGTCTGACCCTGCAGCTCAATGCTCTTCTTGCCCTCGGCAAAGGCGTGCTGGCACTGGTCCAGCATGTGCATCAGTTGGCTCAAATTGCGACACTCCTTCTTGAACCAGGTAAACCACTTGTCGATTTCGTGCTGAAGCGCATAGTCTGCATTATGTTCCAATGAAATACAATCAATCGGATCATTATTGCAGGGTTCAAAGTCGAGTTTTTGAGAGGTTCGCAAACAAAGCGATTGGTCGCATTCTAGGAAAATTGAATTAGTCTTCTGGCTACCTGTTAAATTAATCATCTTTGACCAATACTGAGCGTGCATTAGAGAATCCTTGAGTGAATTTATATCACATTCACTTAATGTTGCCATAAATATCTTGCAATGATCCAAAACTCCATCGTCTATTAAGTGGATGAAATCGTTTAAATCTCGCTGATAGTAGTGCTGTAGATGAGCATTGCCCGCCGCTAGGGCCATTATGTAATCATTCCTAGCTTGAGTTGATTGAATGTCATTTGCCTCACGTTGAGCTGAGGTTTTCTCCTTTTTGGCTTGTAAATCTGTAAATTTAGTTAATAAACTTGACTTCTTCTTCTTAATCTTTTCCTCATTTTCGCGCGCTTTCTTGGCCTGACTCTCGTCCTCGTAGTACAATTTGCGAGTCTTTTCAATCTCAACCATGCTAACCAAAATATCCTCATGTATACGTTTTAAATGCGTGTCTAAACACTTTTTGCCTATACTAGCCTTGTGCGATCTAATATCCTTTAACTTGTCCACAATCATTATAAGCTGCTCAAATTGATCCTGGCGATTCTTCGAAGTTATTTGAAGCCTATTGATATGTTCGGACCAAACTTTGTACAAGCTGCTCGCCTTATCCGGCTCCTCAACTCCATTATTGGCAAGCCTCTTTTGAAATCTCGAATCTGATCTTAATTCATCTTGATGCTGATTATTATTGACATTGCTACTATTGCTGTTATTATTGTTAACATCCTGTTGCTGTTGCCTTGTTGTGTTAGGGGCTGCGGGTGGATCGCATTGAGGTAGAAGGACAAACTTTTTTGATATGTGAGCTGCATGCTGTTTGCCAAGCTTATTGATCGCCGAGGTATAGTCTCTCTCAATTGAAAGTCGTGCCTTAACATAGCTCCTAATATCATCAATTAAATCTAAATCTTGTTGATGTTTTGTCCATAATCGCTGATACTGTTCGCCTAAAAGTTTTTTGTACTCATTTGTAAGTGGCGAGGATTTCGAAGATGAGATTCCTAATTTCGCGTGTCGCACTGGAGTGCTAAGCGGGGTGTTCATTTTGCCCTAGTTACTCGATGTTATCCGTTATAATATTGACTTTCAAATGAGTGTATATATATATACGCATAAATAGATAGATATATATATATATAATTGTAACCGATTTACAAATGAGATCATTGAAATGTCAGTTTTAATAGATTCCAGCTTGACATTAACTTGGATTTCTGCTCATGCTTCAACTTTAGTTGATCACCACCTCGCTTGGCCTCTAGATCATCGCTTTTGTTTTTGCATTACATTGTTTTTATGCAACATTTCTGATCCACAGCCGATTTAATTGTAACTTAACAATACAATTCTAAACATAAAACTGTAGTGAGTCTCTAGTTCGCCCAACTCTTTGCATGAGGTAGCGTTTTGATTACGTAACCACAAACGAAACGAAACGAAACGAACTGCAACTTGCAATAAAAACTATGATGCAATGAAATCTGATCGATCTCGTTGGTCGTTGTGTTTGAAGTGAGGTAGTAGTTTAAGTTGACAGTTGATTTGCTTCGTGGTTTCAGTTGTATTCACGATGCAACCTGTGGGAATGCAAAATATTGAAAGAAAAACAACTATATAGCATAATAATTTATATCTTTATATATGTATTAATAACTGTTATAATAATCGTGGGATAATCGTTGTGGGCTCTTGGCTGGTAGCGTAAACAAGTTGGAGTTTAGACTGTTGGACTAGATTCTTCTATTGAGTTTGAGGTTCTTGAAAGTTGCTGAGATCAGATTGAATTTCTTTTTTTAAAAGGTGCGATTCCCTCTCACAAAGCGGTAAATAGATGGATAAATTTATTTGTTGGGCTAAAATTTGCTCAAGGTGAGAGGCGCTAAGGGATTAGCTCACGATTATATATCTAGATGATTCTTGGAATGCTACGATTCGCTTGCCCGGCGAGAGCTGATAGTGATAATTTCAGTTATAATAATAATGATGATGATGGTAATAACAATAAACTCTCTCTTTCTCTAGCTCTCGATGGGGCCACTGCAAAACAAACTCTTACCATGTATTTACATTTCAAGTCGCCGCCATTTTAAAAGTTGGACTTGAGGACGCGCTAAGCTTATTGACCGTTAGTATCTAGCTTGCCAGTCAGTCAGTCAGCAGCCACCGTTGTCGTCGTCGCTGCAGCAGTAGCAACATCTTCTCTAGCTGAACTTGCACTGGAATAAAAGTATATAAAAGGAGGAGGGGAAAGCAGTTGCCTGTGACAGATACACGAGCTTACGGTGGGGCACAATGCGCGCGTCGCTTTGCATCGCTTTGCGTGAGGGGGAAAGCAGAAGCCAGAGAGAAACGCCGCTTGGGCTCGTGCACGCGCGGCGCGTTGATGAGGTTCACATAAAGCGAGCAAGTGGTCTTAGGTCTCATTGCATAACATGGGCGCCGCGCTGCTTTCCCCCTGCGAGCGGCAAGTGTGCTCTATTTATCCTCTGCCTTCCCCTGCGCGCTCTGCGCTGCGCCCGTCGAGCTCCATAAACGACCCGTTAGATATGCTGGCTGGCTAACCGGAACAGGCGGCCATTGGTCTTTGGCGCCACCAATGGCGCAACAAAACGACAACCGACCGACAGATGGACTGGAGTTGTTGTGCTCGTGCGACGCCTTGAAGAGAAAGCAAAGCGAGTGCTAGGTGCCCGGCGGATTACCACAGTAAACTCGATTCCAAGTCTTGGCAACGGCTACTTTTGCTGCCGCCAACAGTGTGTCGTCACTGGCTAGGGAATAAGGCAAAGGAACAAACAGCGAGCGCTGATATTTGGCTTCCACTAAACCCTCCCACTATATTTCCATTCAACCAACCAACCAACTTACCGACCAAACAACCCCTAAGTCCAATCTAAAGGTCGGCGTGCAATTTAGAGAAGGCTAGCCAACTATATCTACTAGAATAAAGCGAGCCTTTGACGACATCAAAGGCGACCGCTGGGTTTCTCTCTTTCGGCTGGCCAGCCGACTAGCTAGCTAACTTGCCAGCTAGTAGAGTTATGCTTCTGGACATAACTTGTCATTTCTCCACCGCTTCGGTGGCCTCACAACCAAACCGCTCACAGTTGACATTAGCTATTTTTCGTTTCTCCAACATATAGAGACTTCTCAAACTCTTTTTACTCACCGACGCCCTCGCTAGCTCTCGCTCGCCACGCGTTTGTTTAGCGCACAGTTGGATTGCCAAGCGGAAGTGTGTAAGTAAAGATCGACTCGTGGACCCTCAAGTTTCGAAGCAAACCAACACTTGTGACTAAATTCTTTCTCTCGCCTTAGGTGATTTGCTGTCTCGAATTCAAAACTCCTCTTCTTTTCTTCCTTTCATTTCAACCCGCAAGCCAAGTAGAATTTTTGCAATAAATATTGAAAAAGTTAGGAGTAATTGCAATGGGAGTAACATTAAGTGTGTATGTCTGTGTGTTGTAATCATATGTAAATTGATACGAGAAAATTTATTTTGTTTGTTTATTTGATGCTAGTAACTCTGTTTGTATTAACCATCCTTTGTGTGTAACCCAATCTGTCTGTCTGTCTGTCTGTCTTATTGCCTGTTAAAGCAACTATACTGAGCCTGGCGCCCTTGAGAGTCCACGAGCTCGTAGTCTACCTTTCCGGTGAGCCAGTATCTGACCCAATGCTCGCTATTGCAGGTATCCTTGTTGTATATTACAGCCACATCCAGGAGCTCGCGAGCGCGAGCTAGAACCTCATCCAAAGGAAGACAATCGGCGCAGGAAGACATGATGGTGCACGATCTAACAAAATTCACCGAATCCTTATTGGATCTCACTACCTCTTTCCACGGCCTCTCGTTGACCTTGAACACATCGCGAGCCGTTTTTTGAACAAATATCACCTTGCTATCCTCAGAGGCCAGGTACCATTGGTTCGTCTCGCCAGGATGGTTTTTGGAGGCTCGACAGATAATCAAATTGCCTGGACTGAATTCCAAAACGCTGGCATCCACTTGACTCATCGCTGAAGCGAAGACCATGAGCCCTAAAAGCTTGAGATTTGAGGAATGCATCATTTTTCTTTGACTTCTTCGTTAATCTATAGAATCTTTCATCAAACAATTGGATTCAATACTTGGACGGATATCAGTATAAAGGATAGAGTGGACTTGAAGCATCAGGCATTTTATACCTGTTGTCAGTAGAGAGGCAATCGTTTGTTGCCATCATCCAATTGATAGATGTCACGCTATGGTAATGACAACAAAGTATCTTTTGTTCGGACTTCCGACGCTCGATTTGATTCCTCGCGAGCATGTCATTAGCAGAATTAGTTTTCATAGCAATCGACTACATCAAATACATATCAAAACATTTATTTCGCTGTTGAATTGATTTTAGTTTCTGTAAATCCACCGATCCGAAAACGAACAGGTGTTGCAAATAGAACCTCCTAGGCTAGCAATTGCGCATTTACAGCTTGCCGCATTATCTGCATGTGACAAGGCTCTGATGTCAAAAATCAATAAATCACTGATATGATCGCGACAAGCACAGTGAATAGATAAGTCACATGCACATAGAGGCTGCCCAACACCATAATGTAAAGGTGTCTGATTTTCGAACAGTCACGCCCCCAAAAGATTGCCGCATATTGAGCCCGAGGTATCTATCGCCAGATCAATCGCTTGGTCTGCACCGCTGTGAATGTAGATTTTCTTAATATCGATAGCCAAGTAAACCTTCAGTTATTAATTAGGCCCCACGGTAAATCTAGGTGAATGGAATTGGCTTGCCACGAAAAGTTACGCTTTGACATGGGACCTCCATAGGGTCCGATTCAGGTCAAACCGTGACAGATTAAATCGTTGGTTTCTAGTTTTGATTCAAAATATGCAATAAGATGTTTTATCCTAGTTCAAATCCACATCCTTGCAGTTGACTTATGAGGTGGTTGTAGTTTTCCATTCAGCAGTGCTCGTTTTATCATCACAGGATCTAAATTACAGTTGTGAAAATATATTGCTCACCTAGATTCAGCCTGGATGTTAATAGTGGATTGCTTACGCAAATCCTTCATATCTAGCGGTGTCTGCAGTTGATGAGCTCAAAGGAGTTTTGGATGCAGTTTTCTCCGTTGTCTCTTTTGCTTTTCAAGGTAAACGGAGTTTGCCATACTTCGCTCTACTCCCGCTCTGACCCAACAAAGCCAATACTAATTCTATGGCAAGGTTGATCTACCGCCTATCCATTTGTTTTGGGCTCCCAGTCAGTTAGTTGATCTCGTGCGTCGATGCAGACGCAGCAACCTACATTTGAGCTCACCGTGCACTAATGCTCGTGCGCTTAGTCATCGGGAAAAAATATTAGACATTACATTCCCCAGAAAAGTGGAGTTAATTTTGGATTTCAATGGCACGAAGTTATAATTATTAGTGTAAACTTTGCAAAGTCACCCCCTAATAAGCGATATCATGGATAGTGCAAATATAAACAACAATAACAGTAACAGCTCCTTTCGAGCCGAAAATATTCCCTTTCAGGTGGAGGAGCAAGACGAGTCAATGGATCACAATCATCATCGCCAGTCTAATGATCCTAGAATTGATAATAACAACAGCAATGATCATAATATGGATTCCGGTAACATGAGTGCTGCTATAATGGAGTTGGGCGAAAATCTAAACACATTCTCAGTATCCTCGACAACAAACGAACCAGAGTCACGAAGGACTTTGGGCAATGCAAACCAACAACATAACAACAGTAATAACACAAACAATAACAACAACCAGCAACAATATCTCTCATATGATCGGGATGATTCTATGGACTCGTCGAGTGATTTCTCTAATATAAATGAGCAACTTCTATTGCAAGATGATGACAACGAAATGGTAGCAGTGGATCCGCAAAATATCTACTCTAGACAACAGCATCAACATCAACAGCGAGATCTCAACTCTAGCGAAATAATAATTGTTACAAATGTTGACTCAAGCATCTTCACTGACGATCTACTAAAATCCAAATTTGAATCCCTATTCTCGGCCTACGATCAAGAGGTCAAATTCAGGTACCTGAAGAGTTTTCGTCGAGTTCGATTGGACTTTTCAAATTCACAAGCAGCCGGAGAGGCAAGGTGCAATCTCAATCAATATAAACTGGGTAATACCGAGTTCAGATGCTATCCGGCTCAATTAATTCGGGCAGGCAACACCAGTTCGGAGGATGAAAATATTGGCAATCCTATGCATTTAAAGATACCCAAATTAACCAAGCAATTTCTTATTTCACCGCCAGTCTCGCCGCCCTTCGGCTGGGAGCCAATCGAGGAGGCTGAGCCTGTGGTGAATTCTATTCAGTTTCTATCTGCGATAGCAAATCTATTACCTGGTGAAACACATGAGATTCATGCAGGCAACGAGTCTCAGCCGGGGATATTTGTTCAAACTTGCGAAGATCATCCGCAACTCGAGCCTGGACCCCGAAGAACTTGCTCACGCCCGATACCTAAGACTCCAAGTCCAGCCATGAACTATCGCAAGAATTGAGTAGCCCATCAATCAATGCTTATCGAGCTAGCATGTTCGCTTGTTATTCAATTCAAATTCATATTCGAATTTTAATCGTTTCAGAGGTATCCACGGCAGAGGGATTGGAATAAGCATCCCTCGTAATCTATCCAAAAATTTGTATTATGGTTTTTGATATCACCGTTTACTACACTGGCAGAGTGAAGAGAGAAAGAGAGTGTATGTTCTTTTATCGCTAGATAAATTTAGTACTTCGTGGCCCAAAGGCTCCAAGCGCCTGATTTCTACATGACCGAATCCAAGATAAAAGTTTCCAATTTTATCTCGCGTTCAAAAGGAAAAAAGTTCAGTTTCTCATCTCACCTGATGGCCAAAAAGGAGCGAAACCTCCGAGCCGGAACGAAAAGCTTCGCGTTGGGAGAATGATCATAATTGCCTGCGACTAATAACATTCTTATAGCTGCACCTCGCACTTCCATGTCGCCGATTATTTTCTACGAAATAACATCCGGCGCCAATGCAACATAACAAGCTCCCGATAAATCAATCAATTGCATTCCTGTCTGTCTGTCTGTCTGTCGGTCTATCTATCTGTTTCTGTTTCTCCTGCTTTTCCCCTCTTGCTAGCGTGAAACCATCGACGAAAACCCTTTCGTCTCTCAACAAGCTAACTATACCTTACGCTTGCAAAGCAGGGAGAGGCCGCCATAAAACTTCGGGGAAAATACTTCGCGTACTGGAGCAGCGGCAGCAGCCACTTGTTGTTCTCTTCCTCTCCTTGCTCGTGATTACAGCCTTCGACGCCGATTATTGAATTTCCACGACCGGAAATTACTACATACATAAACATTCGATCATAGTAACAACAAAAACAGCAACGACAGCAATAGCAGCGAGAAAATTTGGCTCGCCTTTGCAAAAGGCAGCGTCAACATGAGGAACAACAACGTAATAGCGATGGTTCTCTTTAACACAATGCACACGCAACACTGATGTGATTCCCAAATCCTCGAGTGAAGTTAAACCCATTCAAGTTTAGTCTAGCCAAGTCAAGACAAGTGGAATCCAGACTTGTGATTGTTGCCTTTGTTGCTTTACACGATCAACTCGAAAACACTTGTGCGCAATCCCCTCCTACGTGTTGCCTTTTGATTTGCTTACTCCAAAGGCACAATCATGGCAACACAGTGGCTAGACTACTTGTAATTCCCCAGAGAGGAAATGGGTTTTTCGCGCTTCACGTGCATTCTTCGCGAGGCCAAGCCGAAGCACGAGGCTGTGATTAAGAGTCATGAATATAAGAGGTGAACTTTTGAGATATCACAGCAGAATCGTCTTGAAAGTCGAAGAATAAAGATCACAAATTAAACTTAGAAAAAGTTTCAAGACTCCAATTTAATCACTAAGAATCCAAGGTAATCAGTTAACAAGGAAACAAACTAACAAGTGACCAAGATGAACGCCAAGATTTTGATTGCCCTTTTTGCTATGATTGTTGTTGTTGCCTCAGTTGCGGAGGCCCACAAGAGGTTCCACTCGCAGCCACAGTTTGGCGAGCAACACGAGCGGTGCGTTTGCGATTGCGCTAGACCACAACCGATCTTGCCAAACAAGCCCTACTACGGAAGCGCCGGTTACGCTCAACAACCACCACACCAACACGGCGGTGGATACGGAAACGCAGGATCATACGCTGTTGCCGGCTCCTATGGATCAGGTGGCGGTCAAGTTAGCGGCGGCTACTAAGACAAAAGGTCGAGCAAAGTGGATTGCAATTTGAACAAAGCGCAACTTTGAGAGAAGCTCAAAAGATGATCACTGTAATGATTTATATATATAAAGATTTCTGTGTATGTTGCATTCATAATAATAATATACAAATATTAACATAACAATAATCATACTGATATTTCACCATGACTCAAATTCGTACATTCGAATCATCAACTTGATTAGGAGGCACCTGTTTTTCTTCATCCTGGCGCGAAGTTTTTCTGTCTCTCGCTGTTAAACTGAGAATTATTGGCATAAATATAATTCCATGTAGGGCGCCAACAAGAACAATGCCCATATACATCCTGAAATAGTAAACTTTGAATATTCTTGACTTGGCAAAGGCTAGAATACTAATACCGGCAATTTTGGTCAATGTAATACCAGATAATACTGAACTTCCCATCTTAACTAGCGCCTCCTGGGCACGATCCGTGGGTGTTGTGTGTCTAGATAGGGCAAAGGCTCTGGCAACATGAGAACAAAATTCCACTGATATTCCAACGGCCATAACCAAGTTGACTAGTGATATAGCATTTAGTTGTATGTCCCAAAAATACATCAATCCCATTAGGTCAATAACTATACTTGCAATGGTTCCAACAACTACACTTGAGACATATAAATCACAGCCCAATAATAGGTAGGTGACAACAAATATTGTTGCCATTGAAATAGAAAGATTCCTAAAGGTTTGTTGCCATATGGTTAGGTATTGCTCGTAGAAGACATAGGTGAAACAGTAGGGGAAGACTTGAAGTTTTTCCTGTTGGTTGACTCCTGGAGTTTGTTGAGATCTTAGATTTGCATTCAACATGTCCTCAATATTTTGTGCGATTGCTCTAGCCTGTTTCATGGACTCAATAAAGTCTTTTGAGTCCTTGAGTGGCACGTGGTAAGACATGAAAGCTGAATCAATTGAGACTCTATCTTGAAGTGCTTGTTGTTGGAGAGTTAGTGGTTGTTGATTGTGTAATAGTGTTATTAAGTTGTTGGTGGGTGAGGAGGATATCATTTCTCGTTCATTGCGGTGTATCTTAACCAAATTCGAATAGACGGCCGCACCGGCGTTTACACATTCGGTCCTGGGAACATCGCGTAGGAAGTCATCTAAATAATCGTAGAATGTTGCCTCATTAAAGTCTTGTTGGTTGACCGTTAGGTCACACAATTCGCACCTGGTAGTAATATTCGGCGTTGTGTGAGGACAAAACTTATTGTTCTTGAGTAACAATGCCCTATAAGCGGACATACTTCTGATGTTTGGCGAGGTGGTCGGTGCATGGAGTTCATTGGCATGGTTTGTAGCATTTGGCTTGAACATGCGACAACACTTTTCATTGATGGCCCAAGACTTGTAACCATCTATCCAAGAGTTTGATGGAGTTGCAATATAAGTTTTAGTCTCGTTTTTGTTAAAACCCAATGCAGCTTGTCCAATTAAAGAAACCAGCGATTCACCGCTACACCCAGATGCGCCACAAACCAACTGTCTTTCCAGGGAGTTGCTGAAATTCAATCCTTTCTTCAATACAAAGTAGACGGGCGGTCCAACTCTGAGATCATTCTTTTGTGCGGTAAAATACTCTTGCATGTATGAGTCCTCGGGAACAGACATCGTTTGATCTAAGCCGACATCTATGTTTCTCACTACAATTAGCGATACACAAAGCCAGATGACAAATACAGCCATTGAGATATACTTGATTATTGGTTTCATGAGTAGGGGCGCGATAACCTTCTCGAACAATTTGTATAGCGGATCTTGGCCACCAGTGCCATCGCATGAAAGCATAAATTTTGTCTCCTGATCTGTTAAATGTGTTTCGTGGTTGTTGATATTTGGACTGGTCATTGGAGTAGGATTGTTCGAACCATTCCGGCTATGATCGCTACCACTGCTACCATTCATATGTTCGATGGCTTCGTGTCTAGGCAAACTATTTTCGGATCCCAAATCCGGTGCGCTCATGAGCGAAGTTTGGCTAGTCTTTGAGGCTTGCAAGCAGCAAATGAGGTCATACCTTCCGGCGAGCTGACGTTTTGTATCCAATGATAACAATGCAATGAAAACAGTTATTTGTAATATGAAATCAACCATTAGGGCTAATGAGGCTGTCATTGCGAATACACGTACAGCTGGCATTGGTGTCAATGTTCCAATGAGAAAACAAGCCGATTCAGAGAGGGAAGCCAATAAGAGAGATGGGGCAACTTCACCAACAACATTGGCTATCCTCTCCTCTACGCTCCTTTCCACTTGACCTGGTTGATGAGTGCTCCTTTGTAAGGCTTGCACTATAATAAAGATATTATCAACACCAACTGCCAGTACTAGAAATGGTATCACCTCAATAATGATGAGTGTCGCGCGAACTCCGAAAAAACTGAGTATTCCAATGGATGTGAGTACACTTGCCAGTACAATTAGAACACCACCCAAACCAAGGACAATCCTCGATTCAATAAAGAAAGTTTTCATGTTTGTTGATCTTCCTAGACTTATTGCAACATACGCGAACATCACTAAATAGGATATTGCAATGGTAAAGACGTCAGATTGACTCTGGCGTTCGATCTCGTCCTCAATACTACGCTCAGAATAGAATGCTAATCTTAGGTTTGGGTCATGATAATTCGAAAGTAGACTTATGAACTCCTTCTCCCAGGCTTTGGCCATAAGTGTTGCATCAACAGCATGATCATTCTTTACGGGGATAGTAATCACGATAGAATTGGCCTGCCAATATGAGTTATCGGGGTATCCAGCTAGACCGACATGTGTTAGGATGGGGCCGCCAAAGGGTCCGAGACAGGATAGGCCGTGGAAGTTTTTGTCTCTAGTTTCTAGCGGTGATTTGAAGCAGGTAATAAAATGTTTCAAGTAGTCCAAGTGGACATTATTGTTGTTGACTAAGGTGTTAGTTGCAGTTTTTGATTCAGCAGTGCTTGTTTTATCATCAATCTCTTTGGCAGCGTTGTTTTCAATACTGTTCTTATAGTTATTAGAAGTAGTTATCTTGGAAGTATTATTATAGTTGTTGTTTTTAGAATTGGTGGTATCGCTAGTGGAAGTATTCTTGTTATATACTGTAACTTGGTTATAATATGGTTTTAGCTTGTGAGTTGTTTTTTCTGATCCATCTGAGTTGAAATGGAAATTCGCCGGGTCTCCCTGAAACCAATCCAACGGCGATTGTACTGAGCATATGTTATTGCCTAACGGTTGGAAACAAATATCTGTTATCTTAATAGATTTATCATCATAGGTTGCTTCCAAGTCGAGTATTGCTTTTTGTAATTTTAAGGCTGACATCAAGAAGTCATAATGGAAGGTAGTGGAAAATGTTTTGTTTGCATCGCCTGGAACTGGCACCCACGGTTTCGAACCCCCAGCAGGGTATACGATCACCTGTTCAACTCTATAGAATGGCCCAAAGGTATTCTCGTAGTAAGTTTTCTCTTGATGGGCTTGACTATTAGATTGTGACCACAGGTTGACCGGGTCCGTGAGGATTTCCAATTTTGTAAGGCCTACGCAACTAAGAATCACTCCTGCAAATCCGAATAGTATCACTAGAACAGCGTATTGAGTGCAAAATAATGCCAGCTTTCTGAAATATTTCGTCAATATTGAATCGATCAGACAGTGGTCATAGTCGCCATAATGGTCATAGATGACCGATATGAGCACGGCCAGCACTATGAATAGAAAGGTCACTAGCACATAAACGCCGCCTATCTTCACGATCCACGGGGTATCGGGTTGGGGCTTGGGTTTGACTCTTGAGGGACAATCGACATAGCTACATCTTGAGTGGTAGAGATGCTTAAGCCTAGGGTATTTGTCTCCAACACTGCTGTTGCAAGCAATCGCTTGGTCTGCACCGCCATCGATGTAGGTGTACTTGATATCGAATGGCGAATTACCTTTCAGGCCCAAATGTTCGACTAGACCATGAGGCGAACAGTCCTCACCGCATAAAATATTGATAGCCGGAATATTTGCCACTTGCCAGTAAACATGATCGCAAGAATCGAATAATCCATCTACAAAACCTTCGGGTATCGTGTAATGAACCTTGTTCACTGTCATAAAGTCTGTATTGTTGAATCTGGTGGCATTGGTAACTTGAACAAAGCTGGCTTGATGTGCGTTGCAGGTCATATCACAAAACAATCTCGAAAAGTTGATCAAACATGAGGGGCAATTGCCAATGATGTCACGAGCTTGCTGCATCTTCTCCAAAAAGGATTGGATTTGGCTGGCCGAACAACAGAGGCCCTGCTTCTGATTTTTGACAACATCTAAGTGAGGACAGAGTTCATCAAACTTCTGTAGCAACTCAACGTCGTCCACAATTTTAGGCGGTCCATCGTATTTGCAGGGTATAGGTATTGGTGAGCCATCTAATGCGGGAGTTGAGCCGCAAGTGGCCATACCAAAGACACATCCCGGTTCGCTTGTTACATTCCGAGGGTATTCTTGGGTGGTTGCTATATGTGAAGCGCTTATTAGTAGTATTATAGTTAGAAGCATAGTGTCAATGTAGATGGATTCAGGTGAAGATAATATTAATAATAATAGTGATGAGGATGGTAATAATAATAATAATAATAATGATAATGATAAGAGTGATGATAATGTGATAAGAACAGTTGTTATAATTATAATTTAGTCGCTGCTGACCTAAAAATGATCGGTGTGTAAAAGAGTGACTGACTGCGGCGGGAGTGAATGTGTATGGCTTGCGCCGTTTGTGTCTGTGCGTGTGTCTTGTGTTATGCTGTATCTGTCGCCTACAGTGGAATATTAGTGAAAAAAGACTGGAGTCAGTATGCTACTTTAACCTAACAAGGTAACCCCGCCAACTCCCACACGCAGATTCGGATCAAATTCGGCACAGAATATCCTTGTGCCATTTTAAGAATGTTAGGGTAGGTGGGAGATCCTAACAATTTCGAACTTTTTTAAAAATCGAGATTAAAGTTGATAAAAACCCCATAGAAGTCTATGGAGCGCGCAAAACTTTTTTTAACACGCGTCTCTATGTTAGTTTCTATAGGGGTTTTTTAACTTCTTCCTCGGTTTATGCAAAAACAGTAACTTGTTAGGATCTGAGCTTTTGCACATGGACTTATAGTGGCACGAACATCACCTGTGCCAAATTTGGTTCAAATCGGCGTGTGTTTAGTTCAGATAGTTACCTTGTAAGCTTTTGGCATCAGCTCAGCTCGTGGCGACTCGGCTCGCAAAAGATTCACCGCCAGCACTCAAGCTGGCAAGGTAACGTTCCCAACTCCCACACGCAGATCTGGATCAAATTTGGCACAGAATATCCTTGTGCCATTCTAAGAATGTTAGGGTAGGTGGGAGATCCTAACAATTTCGAACTTTTCTAAAAATCGAGATTAAAGTTGATAAAATCCTGTAGTTTTTGTAGCGCGCAAATTTTTTTTTCAATGCGCGTCTCTATGCGGATTTCTATAGGGGATTTTCAAATTCTCTCTCGATTCTTGCAAAAACGGCTACTTGTTAGGATCCGAGCTTTTGCACATGGACTTATGGTGGCACGGACATTATCTGTGCCTAATTTGTTTCAAATCGGCGTGGCTCAGGTCGTTACCTTGTGGGGGGAGGCTCAGGTCTGTCGGCTGCCGCACGGGCCAGCTCAAGAGAAAAAGGAAAAATAGCTGACCTGCAACGCCGCTGCGGATCATGACAAACTCTAAAATGTATCCTATTTTCATAAAAGAATTTCGAGCCGCGGCGGCTCGTCGAGCTGAGCTGAAAGCTGACCAGCTCGGCTCGGGGGAACGAGCAAAAAATCAAATGAGCTCTGAATTGAGCTAGGGCAAACCCAGCTCAGCTTTGCGCACCCCCCGGCTCAGGCCTATTTAACATCACTAGAGGCAGCACGCCGGCGGCGGCGGCTGAAGCCGAAGCGTGCGCAAATAGCCCTACTAGGGGTTCGTGTGCGAATTGTGATGCAAGGTTTGCATTGGCCAGTGACCAAGTGCTGTGCTGGCGCAAGGACAGCGAAGCGCAAAAATGTATACAACTTCTACGTAGGCAGTTGCGGATCAGGTTAGCGCTCACGCCGCCCAATGGAAACAGGCAAGCAGATGCATCTTTCCCCTTCGTGACATGAATGAGTAGCGCTTCTGTTGTTATTCTTGCTGCTACTGCTAGTACAGCTAACCAACCAATCCTATCAACACTAATACTATTTGCCTGTCACCATCGTTATTATTGTCCCTCCTCCTTGTCGCCGATGACAACGACGGCGACTATGACGCCGCCGATGATTAGACCTCGCGCTTGCATCTAGCGAGCAAGCGGCAGGTGCAGCAGTACCACCGCTAGGTACATTGTGATTCTAAATCAAATGTAGAAAACATGCGCGTTTTCGTGGAATACGCCCCTTTGCACACGAACGACGCGTGATCTCTATGGAAAAACTGGTCAGATAGAACTAAATCCCACTGGACATGTGTGGGCAAAACTCAAAGCGGCACTAGCAAACAGGGTTTTTTCGCACGCGGGAATCCCTGACCAATGCTGTGTAAGAAGAGTGGGATGCACTAGGGGGCGTTTCTCGAGAGCTTGTGCGCCTCAATGCCACAGCGACTGCGGAAATGTATAGATTTATGATGGAAGCCCCACAAGGTATCAAACCCGAAGTACCTGCGACGTCATGTTAGCTAAACTCAGATCTTATCTTTAAATTGTGCTAAATTTTTGGGATTGGCTGCATGCGTGATTCGTCTACCGAAACTGTGCGGTCTATCCAGCCAACCCATTGAATGGGCCCCATTCCTCTAGCGGCTAGAGTCTAGCCAATGCAACGCCCATTGAACACGCGCAGTTTTCCCTCGCTGATCTGTGCGCTTTATGTCCACTGCACGCGCGATGCGCATGCCATGGCCGATTCTCCATGAACAATTTTCGGATAGGAAATACATTTATCAACAGGACAATTCTTCAAATCGTGTCAGCGGCCTGGTTTCTGAGTGGTTGGAGGATCACCCTGAATTCGGAGAAGATTGGGTATTTCAGACCTAAATCCCACTGTAAATGTGTGGGCGAAACTAAAGGCGGCGCTCCAGAGTCGGTGTCTTACAGTTCTTCTCGTTGTTAGCTTCAAGTACGCCCCCAAACCCCTTCGCAACTTACTCACTCATTCTTCCTCCGTTCCCATAACAAAACTAGCCAATGGCAAGTATGAAGGAGCAGCTTTAGCAAACAGGGATGTTCGGTTACGATCGATCGAACGATCGTTTGGTTGCATTGGTGATTCGATTTGCAGCCAAGGTTCAAGTTGGTCGGACGGCACAACGAGGAGAGCAACAACTTTTTCTCGACTCTTGGGGTCGTAAGTTTGGAAATATCTCGAGCTGAGCCGAGCCGAGTCAAGTCGAGGGCGGCTCATGTGCGGTGACACTTATTTGCTCATTGGTTTCATCTTCAGTGGTCTTGACGACCGTAGTCTCGCCACCGAAACTCCAGGGACTCGAGTGTTGCAGTCTCGACGAAAGCAGCGGCCACCACGACGTCCAGACGACGGTTTGGCTCCAGCGGAAGTCGATGAAGTAGTTTGGGGGCGGCACACGTTTTACTAGCGCGGTAATAAAATACCACTTTTGCTTCATGTTCCGTTTGAGTTGGTGGCGTCCGCGGCCAGGATGGCGCTAGCCGCCGGCCAAGTGAGCAACCAAACAACCTCCGTTGCCAAGATGCTGCTCGACACACTTAATGTCATTGAGTCGCGTGGCCATCATCTCGCAAACTTCTACTCTTAAACCCTCTAGCTTGCCATCAGTTCGATTCAAGCAAATCGAGTCAACTACATAGAGTCGGTTTCCTTCGGGCCGCTGATCGACAATTTATTTTGTGCGCGCCTTGGATCCCCCGTGCGCTTGGATCTGGATAATAGGGTTACCAATTTTGAGTTTAAAAGTTCAACTAAAAACAACCCAAATCATTCCTGAAAGGTGACAACACACAGCGACCAGCAAGCCGATTTAACTCGTGGGTCGGTCGGCTGGCGTCATCGCTTTTATCAAATGATCAATCTTGTCAGCTAAATTTCAAAATCAAGCTTGTGGGCGGAGCAGGTGACGACGAACCAAGCAACCGACTGACCAGCCGCTTGGTCTGTTGTTATGAGAACACCGATTGGGGTGCCACAGAGCTGCAGCGGCTACTTTCATCTTAAGTTACCGAAAACTGAGAATTTTTTCGCTTCGATGACCACGACAAAATGACGAAGGCCAACTCCAACTCTAACCCCAACCCCAACCCCAACTCTAGCTCCAACTCCATCGACATCGACGACGAGCAACTAGAAGAACTAAACTTTTGCCCTAGAGATTAGCCATTAGCTTGATCTTCAGGTGGAACGTTGCGCAATAGCGACCTAGGAAAACCTTTCGTCGTATGGTTGGCCTTGTTTTTGCCGCTGACAGCAACACGAGAACAATAAGTAGCGGTAGCATTCATTTTCAGTTTTACGCCCCAAACTCCAGAATTGATGGCCAGCTCGGCGCCGTCGAGTCACGCGTGTGAATAGTTAGTTCGGCGAAAGTCTCGCTCTGCTTCGGACGATGGGCGACCAACATCCTTATCATGCAGCACCGAACGTCGACAAGCACGATGGAGACGAGGACCAGGACAACGGGCAACATCCTTTCGCCGATCGCTGGAAATTTCCCCGGAAGTGGGAGTGCGCAATTTTCCATCCATCCATCGAGCGACGAGCCTCGCAACTTCCGGCCAGCGTTTGCGCGAGCCAACATCCGCTCCGCCTGCCGTCTTCATCATTGCGATCGTCATCGTGATCATCATCGTCGTTGTTGTTGTTGTTGTTGTTGTTGTTGTTGTTACTGTTGCTGCTCTTGAACGAAAAGAAATGATGGACCCGCCAGCCTTAGGAGCTCATCATTTAGTTGGCATGTAGTTAATACTGTTTCGTCGTGCAAACATTCGGCGCCTGCCGACAAGAGTCGTTCGCTGCGGACTCTTGTGGGGCCCACCCAAATGGCCAGCGGCTCTACTGCTGACAGTGTTGCTGCCGCGGTGATGCGCACAAATCCAAGTGAGCAACGGCAGCGCCACAATCAACTTGATTTAGTTCCGGTCATACGAGACGAGACGAGACGGGACGAGACTAGGCGAGCAATCGAGAGAAGTGAGCAAAATGCAATTTGGCATGTTTCTTTTCTCGCTCGCTCTCATCCCGTGACTGGGTAAATGTTGCTGTTGTGGCAGCTAAAGAGCCGAGATCCTCTTTCTCTCACTATCTCTACACTATCCAAACTAACCACTTGCAAGAGATCGGATTCATCTGTGTTGCTCGGATTCAATGTTACACGCACTGGCAATCAATCCAAGTGGCTGGCGCAGACGTAAGAGCCGCCGCTATCGCCAACGCTACAGTTTTCAAGTGTCTATCTTTAGATGACGCTCAAGATGGATGCCGCCGTCGCCTTTGTGCTCGTCCCAAAAGACACCGGAAGTCGCCTCTGGAGTTCGAGTTAGTTAGAGAGGTCCTTGGGTTGAATGGATTGTTGATTGGATTGAGTGGCTGCTCGCTATGAGCTGGTTTAGGGTGGTTCAAATGGCAAACTCGTCGAGTTGGCTAATGTTTTTTGTCCAAAGCGAATCGCGAGAAGATTTCATGCAGCTGTTTTTAACGGAACAGTCTCAGTCAGTAGTTTAACTTTTTAGAGCGACCACGATCATGACTACGACGACGACGACGACGACGACGACGACGACGTGGATCATCTTGATGACGAATGGCGAGGATCATCTTGATGACGAATGGCGAGGAATAGTGAAAGTGGATCATGAGATCCGTGCCTCCAGTCTTCTAACTGGAGGCACGGAAAGAAGCGGCAAGTGCATCCCAAATCAGACTAGTTTTGTAGTTGATTTATTTATTTAAAATAATAAGAACAATAAATACACTGACTAGCTAAGCTTACTGACTAACTTACTTACTTACTTACTTACTCACTCACTCACTCACTTACTCACTCACTTACTTACTTACTTACTTACTAATCTTTGTTGTTGCTTTCGCCATCACTGCTACTGCTTTGATTTTCGATACCACTAAGAGGAGATCCTCCATGGACTTTCGATAGAAGTCTATTCCGGGGGCACATATTGCGCAATCGCACACATGGCCGGCCCACTCAACATCCGGTTTGCGCGCAGTCGCCCAGCAACATTCTGGCTCTTTACTGAGTCACCGTCATCTTAGTTGCCCCCCTCTCTCTCTCGGTCGTTTTTGTTCGTTTGCTGGTGCGCTGCTAGCTTGCCAGTTTCTCGGCGAAGTAGAGTGGAGTGATGAGGAGGAAAATAAAGTAGAGTCCAAATGCAATTATGATAGCTAAATCGTTGGGGTGGCAAGATGGTGAGATTATCAAAAATAAAAGAGAGTAACTGCTTTCTACTAGGTGGGTGTTGGTTTCGATGTCGCTGGTGCCGGTCGGTGTTGTTGTCGGTGTTGCTATTGCCGCTACTGCTGCTTCTCCTCCTACTGCCACAGTCATATCCACAGCCATATCCATAGCCAACTGAAACTCACTCAGGTCACTCATTTCCTTCGTTCCTGTTTCGAGAGCTTTCAACCAGAAGTCGGAAATGCCCTTGCGGCAATACTTTAATTTAGCACATGGAAAGATTAATTAAAATACCATACAGTTGGAAGTCACAGTTTTAATTCAAGATGCTCCAAACCCTTTAGTTCCTACTTCGGGCCAGACAACAAGCAAGCAAGTTAGCCAGCTGGCCAGACAATAAATTAATATAAACAAGTTATTACTATTACTATTACTATTCAGAGAGGATAATTTCGTGTGAAAATTGCGATGGCGAGTGATGTCAGTGAGAGGGCCGGAAGTGGATGTGTGCGGAAGTGGGTGCCGCGGCGGCGGAGGCGCCGACGACGCCGACCACCACCACCACCACCACAGCAACAGCCGCCAGTCGCACATATGATGACGCAAGTGGGCGCAATAAATAATTTGATTGAAAGTCCAGCAAAAAGATGCGAGCTAGAAGCTGGAAGAGTTACAAGGAACAGGAAGAGGAGAAGAAAAGCAAGTGTAGAGGAAGGAGAGATTAAGAAGAGGACCAGAACCAAGAAAGATAAAAAGAATCCTCAAGTGGTTGTATCAAATGTTTCAATGATGCGCAATTTTCCCATTATCTACATGCTCATTTTAGCCTCTTGTACTAGCGAATTTGCAAGCAACTTTATCATTGATCAAGTTAGCTCCCAGGAGCCCGAAATGGCAAGTGGCTTCTTGATGTCGCACTTGACTAAATTTAACAAGAACAATTATAATGATCATAATCATAATCATAATAAAGATCATAACAATAACAACAACAATAATAATCATAATAATATGAATAATAATGATGATAATGATAATACAACGACAAGTATTAGTGACACCACTGCTAATGGTGATGGCGATGATTATATAAACCGCGAGTATAAGGCTCTCCAATTTGCTACTGCTTACAAGGGAACAAGAGGTGGTGGCATTAATAGTAGCAGTAACTCAAACGAGGAGTCTATTATCAATTCCGAATACCCAAGCTCAAATTTCAAATTAACCTCGCCACCGCTGGCTAGCCAATTGATTCATTTGCAAGAGTCAAAAAATGACTACAATCATAACAATAACAATAATTATTTAGGGGACTTAATTAATCAGGGTGATAATTCAATGAACTCAAACTCAAATTTCGACTCGGAATTGGATAGTGGCAAGCAGGTTGGCGGAAGTGGGAGTGGCAGTGGCAGTGAAACGGGAGGAGGCAATGGGAATTTCAATGAAAACGATAGCGGAAATGAGGACCAGAATCAGGGAGAAGCGGAAGGGAATGGCAGTGTAAACGGTGGGGAGGGAGAGGAGGAAGGAGAGGATGCTAGTAGTTGTACGGATATTGCCACTGTTGTTGCAAAATTTCCCCATTGGTCTAGGCGGGTGGTTTATTTTACCTTTTATGCTACAATCTTTACTATTGGTTTGATTGGTAACACGGTAACTATTTGCGCAATGTGGCGAAAGTTGGACAAATTAACGGTTATGGATATTTTTATTGGAAATTTGGCACTTAGTGATATAATGTTATGCGTTTTTGCCGTCCCAATAACACCAATTTACATGCTCTATTATGGCGAGTGGGTCTTTGGCGTTGCATTGTGCAAAATATTTGCCTTTGCCCAGGGCGCGAGTGTTTATATATCGACATTTACTATGTTAAATATTGCTTATATTCGTTATCAATTAATTATAAATCCCCATAGGAAACAGATGACTAAATTAACAGCTTGCCTCCTATCACTTGGCGCCTGGGTTGTTGGATTTGTAGTTACAAGTCCATACGTGATATCAATTAATTTATTGCCAGCCGGATGTGCAATTAAATTCTGTGACGAGCATTGGGAGGATGATGACAATAGATTTAAATTTAGCGTTGCCACATTGACCTTGCAGTTTGTGCTCCCATTTGTTGGCGTCAGCTTTTCATATGGATCAATTTTTGCTAGATTACGCAAGCGCCAGCTTGAAGCCGAGGAGAGATTTCATAGGATAAATGAACTGTCAACAGGTAGAGAGGATAGTGGGACTAATCATGGGACCAATGCTAATAATAACAATAATAACAATCATAACAATGGAAATGGTCACAATGAAGTATCTCCAAGTATGCCTAAGCCATTGATTTGTACCTGTGAATTGGGGAGACGAAAAAAGTCAAGGAATTCAAGGTTTCAAGCTCAGCAAGAAGCTCGACAAGCTAACAAGCGCAGCAAGCAGACGAAAAAGAACGCCAGTTCCGGTAAGTCCCTTGTGGCCCATTCATTGGCTCGTCTTTTTTCCTCAAGCTCAAAGTTCAAGTTGGACATAAAAGCAACAGAGGCAGCAGCAACAGCAGCAGCAGCAGCAACAACAACAACGACAACTACATCCACCACAACAGCAACAACCGTTACGACCACGAAGGTGGCAACAAAAGGAACAAGCTTTTCTGCCCAACAAGAAGGTGGTGGGACAAAGGAGGAGAAAACAAATAGCAGTTTGCTGCCTGGTGTTGGCTCAAGTCCAGTTGCCGGAAGCGGAAGAGAGGGCCGCGGCGTAATTGAGTTAGTCCAAGTTGCGAGCACAAGTGGCTTTAGCCAAACTCAAACCCATTGCCTGACAACAACCGCAACGAGCAACACGAGGTCAGCGGCCGAGGGTCTGTCTAGTTATTTTGTGGAACCCACAGGGCCAGTTAGGCGCCAAGCTTCCGGTTGCAACGACGACCACGACCACGAACACAACCACGAACACCACAGAGACCAGCCAAAGGAGAGGCATACGGCCGCTGATATTGAAATCGAAGTCGATTGCTGTAGCGGCAACGCTGGAGGTCGAGAGGGGAAAAGAGTTCAGAGCAATCAGCCTGCAGAGGATCTGTCAAAAGGGCAGCAGATTAACTCGGCGCTGTTCTTTTGGAAACGCCGGCGAAGGGGAGAGAAGAGGGAAACAGAGAAGAAGTTCAAGAAGTCGTTGGAGAAGCAAGGTGGTGAGCTTGCGAGAGAGAGTTGCAAGCCGAGAGGGTTGCCGTTTGCATCGCACCCTTCGGTGTTGGCTAGCGATCGAAAGGTTGCCATTGAAAGCGTTGAACTAGAAACTTTGCAGCAGGAGCAGGAGCAGGAGCAACAGCAACCGCAACAGCAAAGTAAAATGACTCCACCGACATTGAGAAAATCAATTTCCGTCTCGGCAAGTAACCTGAGCGAGCCCCAATTTACGGTTGCACCTGCGGCCGTCGCCTCGCCAAGTAGCAACCGGAACCAAAGCCAGATTGCAACAACCTGGCGCCATATAAATGACCACGAGTCGCACGAACAGGAGAACTCAATAATTCACGAGCAGGAGCAGGATCATGATAACCATCCAGTGGGCGCCATTGACATTGACAACCACGAGAGTTTACGCCACGACCACAGCCACCTGGTGGCCGAGGAGATTCGCGCCTGTTCAGTTCACGGCCTCGGCAGTCGGCACCACAATTACCGGCAGTCGGTGGCCACTCATCTTATTTCAGCGACTCACCACCTTTATCATCATCATGGAATCAATCACCTCCACCAAAACAACAATAACAATAATAATAATAACCATCCAAGGATTGCAGGTAACTCGAGTAGCTCGAGCAACAGCACCAAGGTTATTCTGGCTCAACGCGAACAAAGGCAACGCGAGAAGGACAAGCGATTGAGTCAAACAAATACAAAGCTCCTATTTATGGTTGTACTATTTGTCTTCTCCTGGTTACCTTTGAATGCCTTTAATTTGGTTCAAGATTATTTCGACTGGTTAAGCGATTGGAAGTTTGTCAAGGATATCTTCATGATTGTCCACATAATTGCCTGCTCCAGTGCCTGCTACAACCCCATCCTCTACGCTTGGATGAGCGACAACTATCGCCAGGAGCTGCTCGACGTGTTGCCCTATTGGGTTGTTGCTCGCTTTGGTTGGCTGTTGGGCGACTCTTCCGGTGGCGGCGGTTCAGCCATGGGAAAGGGAAAGAATCGATCGAGGGCCTCGAATATTGTGAATCACGCCGAGCGCTCGACGGTGGTGCTGCAAAGGCGGCCACAGCAGCAACACCAACACCAACACCAACTTCGGCGCCAATCGTACCATGCAACAGCATTCACTGCGAGTCGAAGTGCAGAAAACAGCGTGATAATCAACCTAACAAACCACAACCAATACAATGGCGACCGAAACAACCACCGGCCGAACCGTCTGCACAACAACTGCGAGCCGGAAGTGGACGAGGACGAGGATTTGAGGCGCTCGTTGCTGGCCATGGCCGCAGCCAGCGGTGGCGCCCAGTCGCGACCGCTGAACCGGCTCGAGTCTGCAAGCGAAGGTCACCTTGAGTAGCAGAGCTAGCATCAGCATGGGAGCTCCTCCAACTGCTCAGTGGTCCACGTAGATGGGCTCGTTAGTTTGCTTAGACTCCCGGAGTTGGCATAGATTTTGGTTATGCATAGGAGAAGAGAACAACAAGAGACCAAAGGACTAAACGAGAATGAGCGACGATAAGAGAGGAAGAGATCGGTAAAAGTTCAAATAAAACAACTGGAAGTCGAAGGAGGGGGAGGGGAGGGGGAGAAGGCAAATAAAATCCATTGGCATTGGCGCTAGCGGGTTGCTTTGTTGGCTTGTAGGCTCACTGGTTTGGCTGGCAAAACCAAAGAGAATTAAATTGCCGCAACGCAGCAGCGCAACTATGCATAGGCCAGCGAGATTGCTCACTTTGCCCAACTGCTCACTTGCTTTCCTTCGCCTCTCTTAATGTCGCAAGTTTAACTCTATTGGTAGCTCTCTCATATATCGGCGGGCACGCGCCACCCTTGCCTCTCGGCTGAAAGTTGGTCGGTTGGTTGAGAAGAGCGCAAGCTCACGCAACTGGCTGCTCACTTTCGCCAGCTCTCCACGCGAACCTCGCGCTTGATACCCAAGTTTCGCGGCGCCGTCGCGTGTGTAAGTTGATTGCGTCTAAAGTGGGCGCCAAGTGAATTATCAGCTGACCCAGCCGGGCGCAAGGTGGTTGCGTTGCGTTCTCTTGGATTGGATTGCCCACTTTCCGTTCGTTTGGTCCATGAGAATGGCAACAATGCACGCGGTACGAGCCGGGATTCCAACGCCGTCAATTTGAGTCCGGAATCCGGATTCGAGTTTTAGGCGAGAGACTATCTGATGTTTGCATTACAACAACCAACACCACGAGCCAACAAACTGGTCAACGGCGGCGCGGCGCCGGCAACGAGTGGCCCAAACAGAGTGAAACCAACCAACAGATCGAAAGCTAGCGGAGCGGACAATCGAAACGTTTGATTAAAGTCGAAAGGCTGGCCGGTTAGCTAGCTTAGCGAGCTCGCATCAGCATCCAGTTAGCAAGGTGGCTGGCTGGCCAATTCAGTCGAACCGGCCAGAGAGATAAGCGCTGGCGCCGATGCTATTGCTAGGCGCAAATGGCTCATCTGGCGGCAGGACTAGCGGCCACAATGAGCCCTTAAGCTTCTCTAGTCTATCTCGCTTCTGTTGTTCCTCGAGCCTCAACCTGACCGAACGCTCAAAGCCAAAAGTTTGAAAGTCAGCGAGCGAGGTGGTTCTTTTCGCTCTCTCTCTCTCTTTCTCTCTCCCTGTCTCTCTTAATCGGCGAGTTACCTGGCAAAACCACAAGCAAAAGTAAAACTACGCTCGCGAGTTTCCAGGTTCCAGATTCCATCCCACAATGGAATCCGCCGAGCCAACTGCTGGGCACCTGGGCAAAAGTCAACTTATTTCCGTCGCTCTCGCTGTGATTGCTTCTTGTATTTTGTAACTCACTTTAACCATCAGCACCACCACTACCAACAAAACCCACTAAATCCCTCTTCCTTTTTGCATCCATCTACTTGCCTCTAGTTTGTGCCATGGACTCTGTATCCCCAAAGAAGAAGTAGCGGCGGCAGAAATGCAAATCTCAGCACTGCGCCCCCCTTTAGTTTGAAACTTTTCCGATGCCACAAAATCAGTTCCAATCGAAAAGAGAGAGAGAGGGAGAAAGATTGAGTTTTTGAGTCATCATCTCAATCCCAACTATGAGTAAAAGCCATTGGCTTATTCATTTTCCCAAAGTTGAAGGCCCAAAACAGCGTCAGCCAAAGACAAGAGCCAAAACTCTGCTCAACCGAACTCAACTCATTGATTGCCAGACGGTTTGCTAAACCATTTCCGCTCTCTCCCGCTCGCTTCCCATCTGCATTTTTTCGAGTAACGCAGGAAGTCGGAAGTGGAGGCAGTCGAGTTCATGTCTGTCCATAGGATAATCTTTGTGTTCGCCCATGTAAATGTTCGCCTCTGTTTGTGTCATTATCAAGATGGCAACCTTAACGCTCGTCGGTTTTCCATAAGCCTACAGCAGCGATTCGAAAGCGCGCCAGCTCACGGCGCTGGCTTTTCTCCTCACGGAGCCTTAGTGGCCGGAAGTAGAGGAGGAAGAGTAGGAGTGGCGAGGATGAATTGCAAATCTCTGTTTGTGTCGAGTTCAAGTTTAAGTTTGAGTCCTGGTCTTGATTTAAGTCGAAATCCAAGTCAAGACTAAAACTGGCGCTTGAATTGCCGCCGAAACCAAGTATGTTGGCGTTACTATGTGACGATGACGACGAGCTGGCCGCCGCCGCCGCCGCCGCCGCCGTCAACTCTACCAACCAAACGAGCGACCGACCAAATGATTATGTTTATAACGTGAACTTCGAGTCACGTTCAAATGGTAAGTTGTGACGCGAAAGCAACACGACGCGACACGCCTTTTCGCGAGCTGCCGGGCTCATGGGCAAGCCACCCGGTCGCTAGGTCCCAGTTGGCCTCCAAGACAAACCAAACTGGTTAGACCGATGCAGCGAGCTAACTGAAAGCCAGCGGCAACCACTGACTAGTCGGTGGTCGGTAGACGCAAATAACGACGACGACGACGACGACGACCACGACAACAACAACTCGGCGCCACGAGCGACTTGAACTTGGGAGAAACTGAAGCCATAGATTTGCTCTTTTCGCCACCGCTCTTTCCTTCGTGTTTTTTTCTTTCTCTCTCTCTCTCTCTCTCTTCCATCCCACTCGCCAGCGTCGCGGTCTCATTTTGCCATCGTTGTCCTCGTAGCAGTCGCCGCTTCCGCTGCTACCGATTCCCTTTCACGCGTATCTCATCATCCGCTACAGTGACTTGGATTTGCTTCTGCCAATCGATTTCTCTTGAAACTCGGCAAACGTGCACTTTAATGCAGCTGGCCCGTCGGCGCCAATCTGTAAGCAACCACTTGCTCGTAATAGCGAGCGAGCGAGCAACTCGATGCTAATCCGTCCCCTTGCGTACTCACCAAACAAGTGGCAGCAGCAGTTGCAATTGAGCCAATGGCAAGCCGATAACCGCGTCCACATCTAACAAAACGCAGAGGCTCGCTCCCTTTCTGATGCTGCAACTCACATACTTGCGACTTCACCGGCTAGACGTGCAAATAGGTCGACCCTTTCAGTCGATATGAGAGCATCGAGAGCTCAGCTCCACTGCGCCTCGGCTACACACATTCAAACTCAAACTCAGACTCAGACTTAGATTCGGATTTGGATTGACGATGGAGATTGAGATTGAGATAAGCGAGGATAATGGAGCATTGGAATATCGATCACATGAACACGAGAGATAGCGAGAGTTTTTTTTTCTGAAGCGACGCATGCAAACAAACACTCGAGAAAAGACAACCAAAGCGACAACTAGAAACACGACAACCATAACCACCACGACAACTTGGTCACGGCCAATTAGCTGGGTGTAAAAGCTTCTTATTGCTGTGGTTCCAGTTAATTTCCTAGCTATGCGTTTATTGCCTGCTTTCTTCGTGTGCAGTTTGCTTGTTTGTTAGTTGAATAATTGGGTTACTAAACTCTATCCCTTGGCTCAAGCGAGAATAAAATTGTCCTGCTCAAAGATGGAGCAACGAAAAGGAATGGAATTTGTTGTTGAAACAATTTTTTCTCATCTTATCTGCAGGAATAGCAACGGTTCAGTTTCCCGCAGGTCCCAAGCGAGAGGGATGCCGCGTTACCCTTGACTTGAAACACGACAACTTCCGGTTGGCTAGCCACCAACCCAAAGCTCAAGCGCCTAATCGGCGCGCCGATCGCTTCGAATCTCGTGTTAATATGTTGCTTTGCTCGCTTCCGCTTGCCTGCCTGTCCGTCTATCCACCAAGCAGCCGCTCGGATAATTACACTACTGCCGACCAGAGTGAGGGGCGCAGGTCGGCCTTTTGGATTTACATGGACCAAGCCACTTTTTCCACATCAAATTGCTTCGATACTTTTTTCCACCTTGAATCGGCCGCCGAGAAAGTTCGTTTGTTGAAATGAAAGCGTCACTGGCGGAAAACCTCGCCAACTTTGGACACATCCACATTGCGGGCCATTTGATTCGCGCGAAAGCTTCAACACTAAACACCGACCGCTGCTAATGAAAGCGAACCGAGCATGGAGCGTGAAAGCGAAGGCTTCATTTAATTTGCAGCAAACATCGATTAGCCCCAAATACCGCAGCCGCCCCGAATACGACACGATTCTTATTGGATAATTAGAGAGATGGTTGTGATAGATGATTTGCAAATTTTAGCAAGAAAATGGCTGCGCTCATGCGTCCACTTGTTAAAATGGCCATTCAATTGCACCACACGAGTCGTGTGACACGACTTGCGGCAGTAACTAAACGCAACAGCGATGACAAATTGCAGCGCTGCGGCGCAGCACACACTCAAATGTCTCTTTCTGGCAAGCTACATTTTGGCTAGCTACAATAGTTGTTAACAAGTGGTTGTTGCTATTCATGTTGAGATGTTTTGTCGAGATTTTAGCCCGAACTCTAGTTTGCTGCATGCGATCGTCGATCACGACGACGACGAGCAGCAACAGCAGCAGCAGTAGCAACGACAACAGCGACAACGAGTTAATGAGACTCAGAGAAGGGCATTGAAAATATGAGCAGCGTGGTTGTGTCGCCACATGGGAGCCGCCGATATTGAAATCGAGAGATTTGATTGCAAACGGGCGCGCGTTACAAGTACCTGGATTCTATTATCGGCCGACTGGATCTAGTGACACTGGAGTATAGTTTAATCAAGTAAATAAATTAAGCAAGATTCTATCAAAAGAAGCATAAACAATAGAATACATATTGCTCCTACCTGTCAGAGTTTCGCGGCCAGTTACTTTTGCTGCTAGAAGCAGCTTGAGTGGCAGTAAAATTCAAGCTTCAAAATTTAACAAATCAATTATGCAACACAAGGAAAGTTGTTGTTTATAAGTAGTAATTCTCATAGGAAGAGGGAAGAAAGTTAGCTATCAAGTGAGCCGGTGATTATTCATCAATTCCAAATGGACTCTCAGGTGAAGCAAGAGTCTTTACCGCATAACCAATCAACAGCAACTTCAACAACAAGTAACGAAAAGAACCATGGCAAACACCAACAGCAACCTGTTCAACTAAAAAGATCACTTGGTCTTATGAATGGAGTTTCAATTATCATCGGGGTTATTGTTGGCTCTGGAATCTTTATTTCGCCCAAGGGAGTGCTCGAGCAAACGGGTTCCATTGGCGCCTCACTAACCGTTTGGTCACTATGCGGTTTGCTTGCACTCCTGGGCGCCCTGTGTTTTGCTGAATTGGGAACCTCGATCACAGCCTCGGGTGGCGAGTATACTTACATTCGGCTTGCCTACGGACCAACCGCCTCGTTTATGTACATTTGGGTTCAGGTTGTGGTTATAACGCCATGCGGCAACGCCATCAGCGCGCTAACATTTGCAAACTATGTATTGCAACCATTTTACACGAGCGATTGCAAGGACATTGCGGGCGCAACGAGCGCAGGCCCGCCCCAGAACGCCATTCGCTTGGTTGCCCTGGCAGTCCTATTGATCTTAATCTATGTCAACTGCATCAGTGTTGACAAATCAATTAAACTCCAGGGTTCCTTCACCCTGATGAAGGTTTTGGCGTTGGTGCTAATTATAGTCTATGGCGCCTACTACCTAATTACAGGTAGAGCGGTGCGATTCGAGGCGCCAGAGGAAAGTTTGTGGAGCGGAACCAAGACAAGTCTGCCGCACCTGGCGCAGGCCTTCTACGCCGGCTTCTACACCTACTCCGGCTGGTAAGTAGCACGCTCTCTTTCCCTTGCTCGCTCTCTAACTTTGACGGGCCACGCTTCGGCCCGTCGTTTGTCACATAGAACAAAGGTTAATTGAAGCTAAATTCTAATCACCGCACACACACACACACACGCGCACGCAATCACGTATGCACACCACACACCTCCAAAAACACCCCCCCCCTCCCTCTCGAATCAATGAACAAACGGCACATTCCAACAACAGGTCGGCGCTCAATTGCGTCACCGAGGAGATAAAGAGTCCCATCAAAAACATTCCACGCGCAATCGTCTTGTCCATTACAAGTATCACGTTGATCTACATTTGCACAAACATTGCCTACTTTGCCGTGCTAACGAAATCGGAAATCCTTAGCGCCGATGCCATCGCCGTTTTATTTGGCCAAAAAACAATGGCCAGCTTTGCCTATTGGCTAATGCCGCTTGCAGTTGCCCTGAGCACCATGAGCGGCCTGAACGCTGGCATTTTCTACTCATCGAGAGTCTTCTATGTTTCCTCTCGCCAAGGTCAACTCTTTTCGGCCTTGCACATGATTAACTTGGACCACCTAACTCCCGTTCCAAGTTTATTGTTTCTCGGCGTAATCTCCTCGCTCTATCTATTTACAACGGAAATTTTATCTCTCATCAACTATATGGTGTTCGTTGAGGCGGCCTTTGCTGCGTTGGGCGTGTCCACTGTGCTGATGCTCAGATACAAGATGCCAGAATTGGACAGGCCACTGCGCGTTCCCATCCTAATACCTGTGATTTATCTATTATTCTCGCTAATTTTGCTCATATTACCTATCTGGTCGTCGCCATTTGAAACGCTAATCGGTGTTTTGATTTGTCTAACTGCAATTCCAGTCTACCACGTGACGGCCAATTGGAAGGAGAAACCTCGGTTGTATCAATGCGCATTGGATAAGCTCAATGACGTGGTGCAAAAGCTAACACTTAGCGTGGCGCCGGATCCAACGCAAGACTTGAAGTCTATGTGAGAAAAAAAAGTAAATTTAAATTAAATTGAACGATTGACAGATAGCGGCGGCGGCAGGTAGATGACTTCAAGGCTCAAGATATAACGCAAGACACTCGGAAAGTTTGCTAGGAATAATAAACTTTTCATTTTTTAGGTCTGTAGCCCTCGTCATCATTCGATAAGATCCACTAGTATTTTTTTATTATAATCCAATTCATCACTTCTGGGCGCCAATCAAACCTTTATTTTCCAGACGCCCTAGCTCGCCGTGAAAATCTCACTGATGATGGAGGGTTCAATACAGAGAGTAGCCGTAGTTTATCTAATGGGTAACTTTAAAAACTTGGAAATATACTATCCCGATTCCTGATTGCAATTTTACGTAGCTTTCATTGGTCGCTCTCTCACTCTGACTGCAAATCGTGCACTTGGAATCTATCTTCTGTTGTTGTTGTTGTTGGTTGAAGTGGAGACAGACAAGCATACAAAGCAGTGGCGAATGAAATGTTAGCTGGAGTCGAGTCGGGATAAAATTGCGCATAGTAGTTGGTTGCGAATTCAACGCAAGCTCACGACTTCCTGTCGAAAGTCATTTAATCCATGAATGAGTAGAAGCGCTGGCCAGGTGAACTGAGTTGCGAGCGAGCCCTTGCTGGCAGGCTGGCCAGCTATTGCAACTTAACTTGCTGCTAACTGGAAGGACTGGCAATGCAAACTGAGAGATGGGAGCAAAGGAGACTTGGTCTCTTGTCGAGTGCCGAGTCATTTATGGGCATTTGTTCAACTAGTTGTCTGGCTGGCTGGCTGGCTGGCTGGCAAGACTCATTTGGCAAGCCAGAGATTTGAACGGCCAACTAGAGGGAGGGTATCAACTGCCTCGAGTTAGTGGGCTGTCTATGTTAGTTAGTCAGTCAGTCAGTCAGCAGAGAATGTGTCCAGCACAAAGGAGAAGTCGAGCCTGAGGATTCCGCTTGTTTCTCGTGCTCAAGTGCCAAATGAAGTAGAGTTCCATCTTGATAAGTTATAATGGCGTTGCTTGTTAGCAACAGACACCGACGGCGCCGGCGCCGATACTAACCCAGAGCTTACACAACCAGAGGACACAGCTCGAGCGGTTGGCTCGCAGATTCCCTGCAAGAGAGAGAGAGGGAGAGAGAGTCTCTCGCCTTTGCTCTGGCCAGTGGTTGGTCCGCTCGCCGTGATGTAATGAAACGAATCGCGCAGTTTTCTCCAATTCAACTCGCTCAGGTGGTTGCCGCTTTACCTGGCGAGCGAGCGAAAAATCACCTGCTTGGCGAGCGGAGGCTCAAGCGAAACGGCAACAACAATTGACTTGCCTGCGACTGCTGGGCGGAGACTAATTCGAGTTGGCGCTTCTATTATTTAGCAAAGTCAAGTTGTTGCCTCTTGTCCTACATTCTCTTGGTTAGGTAATTGGGCAGAACCAACAAAGGCCGCCACTGGCCGGCTTGCGCAGCGAGCTGAAAAGGAAGACGCTCCAACTCATGTTGCCATTACCTTTGCCATAGGCGGGAGACTAAAACTTAACTCAAGTCGACTCGGGTTAGTCCTGGCTGGCTAGCTCGTTCTGGCGAGCCAGCAGAGTCGCCACTTGTTGGAGTCAGGCAAAGGCAAAGGTAAAGGGAAGGAAGAGAAGAGAAGAGAATCAACGCCAACTGAACATATTCTCACCTTGTGTCGTCTTAACTCCAACTCCAAATCTGACTCAAACTCTCACTCTCACTCACTCTTTTCCTTAGTTCTATTCGATCCAAAACAAGAATTCACGTTTAGCCCACGAAAAGTTACGCAGAGAGAGAGAGAAATAACAAACTCGAAGGGTAGTTTATCCGCTTGTTGTTCTTATTTGTTGTTGTTGTCGTCGTCGTCGTCTATTGACCAGATTTGGTTATCCGATTGGCCAACAGGTTGTTTCAAGTCCCAACGCTCAACGCCGCTCATTTGGCGGCTGCCAGTTTGTTGGTGGTCGCTCGGTTGCGATTGGTTTTGGTTTGGTCTCAGGTTTAGGTTTAGGTTGGAGTTTGGGTGATCTGGTGGCGAGGAGTTGTTGGCTCAGCTGTTTGTGATTACAGATGCAAACATTAGTTAGTTAGGTGGTTAGACAGTTTGCTTGAGTCTCTGTGGGAATCCATGTGGATTCTCTCAGTTTTAAGAACAAAAACCATTCGCAATTGTGAGAGAGAAC
>WNKI01000002.1:6957226-6987617 GCA_015350385.1 Aculops lycopersici
CGAGAGAGAGAGAGAGAGAGAGAGAGAGAGAGCAGAAGCCAGAGTTACTTTCAGTGAGCGAGACAAAAAAGAGCATCCGAACAGGTGAGCTCGTTAAACAGGTGAATCGAGTGAAAGTCACACTTGCACCCTCTGTTGTAGCCTTAACTTGTGCGAGTGTCTCGGTTTCCTATTCTCACTTTCACCCGGCCACCCCCAATTCAAGTTCACCTATTGAGAGTGTGTTTATGTGTAGGTACATGCACACGCCTTAGAAACCAAAGAGCGCCAACAGGTAAGCAGCAAGTGCGAGCTTAAGCCAGGTGAGATCGATGGTAAACAGGAGGCTGGCAACTGGAGGAGGCGAGAGGAAACTTAGTATCTTGGCAGAAAGAGAGTGTTAGCCTCGTTGCACCATTTACAAAACCAACCAATTTCTTGACTGTTAGTGTTACGAAGATAAACAAGTCGTCTAAATAATTTACACCTTGTGTTATATTTGTGGTTGTGGCGATATCATCGGTAATAGTAGCAGCAGCAGCAGTAGCATCTCAGTATCTCTATTTCATATTGAGTCACATTTGCTCAATCAAATTAGATGAAGATAATCTCAAGTATAGTAGTAAAATTTACATTACAAAAACAGATAGCGAGATAAGTCATCACTATTAGATTCACAGTTTATCACACATGCATACTTAAATTTGCAATTGACTAAAAGAGTTTAGGATTCTAAACAATACAGCAAAATGGACAGGAAACTCAAGAGATTCAATATCCTACTGGACGATGAGAGTCTATTATATTTCCCCGGCTCCTTTTTAACGGGAAAAGTTTTATTAGAATTAGAAGAGAACACACCGGCAACTGGATTGTATTTCCACATTATTGGCGAGGGTGTTGTTAGGTTTAGTAGTAAGCGAAGCCAGAAAACCATTGCAAGCGATAGGGAAAATTACATTGATTTTAGAATGAGATTACTGGGCGACGGACCCGTGGCAACTACTAACACACAAATGGACGACGGTGACGATGATGATGATGATAATGATAGCATTTTAGATCCAAGAGAGAGTGATTGCACTGGCAGTATGTTGGATTCAGATGGAAATGAGATAGGTAGTGGAGCGAGAGGAAACAACCAACATGACGACCAGGATTCGGTGATAAAGGGACAACCCAAGATATTGGTTCTATCCCCCGGAGTTCATACGTTTCCCTTCAAACTTGGACTCCCGCCAAACTTGCCCTCAACCTTCTTGGGACTCCACGGTTGGGTTCAATACTTTTGTCGTGCTGTTTTGAAGGAGCCCAGTGGTTTGGTGCACAAGAATCAACAAGTGTTCATTATAATAAATCCCATAGATCTCAACCTAGAGCCATCAAATCTACAGCAGCCATTTTATTGCGAGGCAGAGGAGAGGATATCGACGGGAACATGCTCCTCGTCAGGTGTAATTAGCTGCCGAGTTCGTTTAGATCGAGGCGGCTACGTACCTGGCGAGAATATATTCGTCTCGGCTTCAATTGAAAACTCGAGCAAAATGTCCATCAAGAAGACGAGAGCCATACTAACGGAGACAGTGGAGTACAGGGCAAAGAATAAGATAATCCAGGCAGAAACAAGAGAGTTGGCCTCCATTGAGAGGGGTAAGATTGCGGCTAGATCAACGGATGTTTGGAAGAAGGAAATGTTACATATACCGGCACTTCCGCCAACAAACCTGCGCGGCTGCCACCTGATCAAGATCAACTACGATGTCTACTTTGAAATCGTGCCCAAGAACGCGAAGAAGCCTATTAAATTGCAACTGCCTATTGTGATGGCCACCTATCCCGTTAGGAATAAGGATGGCACATTGAAGCGCCGCAAGGGCGCCCTGTATCCCGACAACCTGCCCATCTTTCGCCCTTGGATGGAGCCCACGAGCGCGATGACATTGAGGAAGTAATCAAATAATGTTACACATCACACGTTATATTTAACATCTCCATCTTCCTGTAGATACCTGATAAACTTCAGCGTCTTAATCTCTCGCGTCCATTGCATTCATCTCAATGGAGAGGGATAGAGAAGTGCCACTAACTCCCAAGAAAAGATTGCGCTTTTTACGAAAGCTGATTAGTTTGATTTGCGGCCGCCACGCGGCACCACCTGCTTTGTTTACATCTTCAACCCCGCTCTTATCATTCCGCTTCAGTGACTCGTTGGGTTTTTCTTTTCTCTCTCTCCCCCATTCGAATCAACAGGTTGTCGTGCAAGTTGCAACTTGCAACGATGAGAAGATTTCTAATCCTCATTAGCGTACCATAAATAACGTGAATAAGTAAACTACAATTCAAGTGACATTTACAACCGAGGTGTTGTTTTGGAAGAGTATTAATAGTGAGATGTGCCATTCTAAATGATCGACACGCGAAATGGTCGTTGTCGTAATTTGCAAGGGGCTCGTTTGGATGGCGACGATGAAGAACTAACCTACAACTCAAAGTAGCTTGGTGTTTTATGTTTCAACACCATGCGTCAGCGTTTGTAACCTCCACTGCCTCCTAGCGAGATAATATCTCACCTTGCCCCTCTCTAGCTGGCTCTTTTTCCACCCCTTGTCTTGCATAATCTAAGCTGGCAAGGCGGGCGTTTGGGCGACAAGTTTGCGCCACATGGAATACCCCGGCAAATCAAAGTTTGAAATCAGACTGAGTGTTGTTTTCTTCTTGATTCTCTTCATCTCCTTCTCCATCTCCCCATTCCTTGTTTCGTAGTTCAATTCTGTTGTTGTCTAGCTGGCACCTCGACAAGGCTTCCTTACTGGTTGGTTGTAATTATTCCAAGTGGCAATCAACAAAAACATCTGAATCACTCCCCTTTGCCTTCCCCTTAGAAAACTGCAGTTACTGTTTGTGTGTTTGCTGTTCCTGATAAAAACTAGATAATCACATCTACGCGTGCAGATAGAGGCCAGCCCTCGGCGCTCACCCTACGTTGGAAGTTGGACTTGCTAACATGAATGGCGACAGGTGAGCCCCGCGGCCCAGTGGCTCATAGCGGTGACATTGAAGACACATCTTCGACATACAGATGCGAAGGTGGCAAAAAATCGATCTCAGTTAGTTGGCTGTTGATTCCTATCTAACTGCTAAACGAGTAACTGACTGACTTTTGCTCATTATAATTCGGGACCTCGGAAGCTCGCGTGTCTGGAACGTGGGTGGCTCGTGATAATATGCTTAGTTTTCAATTTGTTCAAGGAGAGCGGCGAGAGACATTACCTCGAAACTATGACTCATTTTAAGGGTTCGTCCTTCCATAGGAGGAGACAAGCCATCGACTTGTGTCGAATGGAGTTTTAAAATCAAAGTAACTGGCTCAACCTCGTCGTGGTTTAGTCGCAACAACCGCTGCCGCTACCGAAATACTTGTAGTTATTTGCTCAGTGATATGGAATGGAAACTAGCATCACTGGCTACAAGTGGACCACGAATAGGATCAAGCTCAACCAGCCACTTGACGCCACTTTTAGGACTGTAAATGACAGTCTTAGTCTTGAATTTATTGCCCACTCGAACGGCTTGATATCTTCTCGATTTCTCCTCCACTTTCGCTTGGTGGTGGGAGTTTGCCAACTGGATGCCCGTTATAGCCAATGAAGTCGTTTAAACCCAACAAGTGGCAGCGACGAGAGATTAATGGCAGCTTTAGTTTTCCAGTTGGCAAACTAAAGCAAAGAGCAATAACAACTACAAATGAGGCAACAATCTCTCTCTCTCTATCTCTCGCGAAGCGTCATGTCAATTGGACCAACTGAGTCAACTCTTCCGTCAGCTAGTAGCTCGATCTGGTTGGCTAGTGACTCTAGCTTGCCAACTACTAAAATTCCAACCCAGAAAACAGTGAAAACTTGAATATTTTTCTAGGAGAATCTTATTGAGAACGACAAAAGCGGCGGCAGTTACGCTAAGTGGGCACGACAACCTGTTGCTCGTGCATGAATGTGTCTACTGTCGCCCTAAATACAACCAGCGGCCACTTGAGCTGATAGTAGAAGTAGTTTTAGTTTTTTACTGCTCCAATCGCCACCACTGTCAGTTAACCAAGAAGTTGAAAAAGAAAACAAACCCAAATACCAAACCAAACTCGAGCAGCTTAAGCAAACAAGTGGGCAAAATTTAGAACAACGCCGGACAGCAACTAAAACTTCACCTAAATGCACAGCCCGCCGCCGACCGCTTGCCCTTCAATTGGTGGGAGCAAGCGCAACAGGTTGTCGTTATTTTGTTTGTTTCGAGCAGCTAACCAGTCGCCAACCAATTGGTCGCCTTGTCTTGCGTAATAGGCAAAAGTTAGTAGATGGCAGTGGCGTCACTGTTTGGTGCTATAGTGAGCTGAAGCAAGGAGAGAGAGGGAGTCAGCTTATGGGTGATTTGATTCCATTAGCAAGCTACGCTATGTGAGTCCTTTACTCTGGGTTTTTCTGTGCGTTTGGCTGACTGAGTCTTTGGTTTTTTATCTTCTTTTTCTCGAATCAAAGTTAAATTTTCCTCCCTGTCCGCCTGGGATGTGTGTAAAGACACATCTAGTTATGTAACCAATTTAACTGCTCCCGTCTCCTACCAACAGCAACAATGTCTATTTTCGTCATCGTCGCCTGTTTTTTTCAGCAAATCTTCTCCCACCCTCAGAGTTTATCTCGTGCAAAATTTCCCTCATTCAGTTTATACTACCATTTTTGATTGCCGGCAGCGAATGTGGCAACAACAGCATTCAACATACACTGACCACTTGAGAGTAGTTCAAGTTTAAAAGTTGGCAGGCAGCTCCGACTTTTACAGGTGGTAAACTTGAACTTTGCGGTTACTCGTACCTGGCGACTGATCATCCGATGACGACATGGCTGGCGCAAAAGCCGTTAGGTTTCATCCCTACCTTTTCCGTCGCTACTGTTGCTCCTATTGCTAGTCCCCTTTCTTTCGCTCTTGTCGCCTAGATGAACTCATTAACCTGATATGAAAACTGGGCAGCGGCCGCGTCTACGCGGCCATGGTCCCATCGAGCAACCAAAACAACTGAAAGACACGACAACAGTGCGAACAAGTCGATTCTTCTCGATCAGCCGAATGCAGCTAATTTGCATTCAACTGCGATCTTGCCGATGGCCAAGATCGCGCGCCTGATGAGCGGCTTCTCCCTTTTCCCTGTTGCCCGCCGAGTTTTCCAAGTCTGAGTTTCTTCTCGCTTGCTCACCCACTGATTCACATGCTCGACTGGTCGCATTCTCGTTGCGGGTTGAATCTAAACAGAGATTAATTTAAGAGAGAGACTCGATCAAATAGAAACAGAAAACTCTTCCGTTGCCGCCAGCCGCCTCAAGGTCGATGACCAGCGGCGATGGTGGCTGCTATTGCGTCAGTGCGCCACGCAACGAGTGAGCACAGCCTCACGTTGGGCTCTACCTGGAACGCTTGCCTCGGCCGATCGCTCACCTGTTGCTGCGGCGGCGGCGGCGGCGGCGGCGGCGGCGGCGCTCGAACGACCAAAACTCAACTCTGCAAACCTGACTCGAGCTGTGCGGCAGGTAAGTCGCGCGTTAATCATCATCATCATCATCATCATCGAGATTAGCCTGCTCTGCTAAAAAATTTTAAAACTCTTCGGAGTCCGAGATCGCGAATGTGTGCACATTTGCTCATGCACCTTTTTCCACAACGCCAGGCGCTTCGAGACAAGATTCATGCGGCTCACGTTGTTGCAATGGCAGTAGCGAAGGCAACACAGGAAAATCCGAGTTCACGTAGGCCCTCCGCTTCCGCTCGTCTTTGTATCCATCGTGGTCGTGGTCGTCCCCGTTGCCATCGACACGAAGCTAGTGCGTGGACTCACAGCAGCTGACTAGATGGACTCGCTGGCGAGGAAAGCATTGACCAACAGCCTTATAAATAGCCACCTGTGGATTACATATCGCGATTAACGAATTGACTCTCAATGTCATCCTATGTGCGGATCAGATAATCTAAGCGGCGCGCCCAGTATCTAGCCTTAGCTCGATGGGTAACGACATTCTCGGCAAGCGAGTCTCTCACTATCGTAGTAGAGAAGTGGGCCGAGCAATCGGCTAGCTGCGCGCGTCGATTGGTCACGATTATTATAATTACGTTTGCAACGCAAATGCCGCCAAACTAGCCGGCAGTGCTAGCCTTAGCCACAGGTAGCTGCCCGCTGGCAAGCTCGTCAACTAGCTAACCGGCCAGCCAGCTTTTCTAGCGTGTCCTTTCTGAACGCGTGAAAGTTTCAAGGTTTTCTCGATCGTTTCTCTGTAGTTGGGCCAGTCCTTTGGTCAGCATGTTAATGCTGGACTTCAGTTGTATAAGCAGGCAGGCAGGCAGCCAGCCAGCCAACTAGTCAAGCAAGTGCTTGAGGCGTCAGGAGCCAAAGAGTTTGCCAACTCTACTTGCTACCCCCTTTGGGTAGGAGGCGAGAGATGATGATTATTATTATTAATATCGCCGTTCGCATGAACTTGCCAAAAAGCGAGTTCCTTTCTGTGTTCTCTCTCCCTCAATCACTCTCACTCTCTCGCTTCTCCATTTAGCTTGCGCGCTGCTCGACGCAACAGGTTGTCCGCTCGCTCACCCGGACTTGCCACTCAGCTGGACTACAGGTAACTCTAGACGGCTGGACCGGCAAATACAGATATATATATAAACATACGTATTTTTATAATATAGCCACAATTAACATCGACGACCAACCTGTTGCTCTCTCTCTCTCCCATTCGCTCGCCTTGCTGGTCGCCAGCCTCGCTGCTGAACAAAGGAGCTGACGGGCTCACCTGTTGGTCAGCGCGTCCAAGCGTAGCGCTCGCGCACAATCATAATAATAATGATGATAGCAATAATAACAGTCACTCGCTCGCCAGCTCGTTTTTGGCTGGCCATTGGAAACTCTTATCTAAGCAAAAATACACTCATACACATAGAGTATAGCTTAGTGCCGGTGTTGTTGTTGTTGTTGTTGTTGTTGTTTCTCGCGCGTTTAGAAACAACAACAACGAGTAGGGGAGAGAAAGTAAAGATTCTCATGGCCAAACTTAGCTTGCTGCGTGCAGTTTTCTCCTCTCCTCTTTTTCTGATTACTGGTTGGCTCTAGTCTCGAGCTCAATCTCTTAGATTCGCTCAACGTCGCGCGAGTCCGACTCAACAGGTTACCCAGCTGTACTCAAGTAGATACACTAACCTCAATAGACGGAAAGGGCGACAAAGAAGCGGCGGCAGCTGTTAATACTAGTCAAAGATATGAGCTGAGCATCACGAGCTCATGTAGCTGCCAGCCAGACAGTTAGCTAGATTGCTAGCCTGTCACCCAAATTCAAGTCTCACTTTCAAATCGAGTCTCGCAAGTTTAACTCGATTTAGAGGCGCCTATTCAGCGACGACGACTCTGGTGAGCCGATCATTTGAAACAGTCAAGTTTGAGTAGTAGTTGATTTCGTTGTTGCCAGCTAGAGGAGGAGGCAAAAGTGATTTGTCGCACTCATTAGGCACCGGCTTTCTTGCTGCTAGCGCCCGTTTGCTGATTAGCTGATTACGTTCTCCCGCTTCGTGCCTCTGGGGTGCTTCTCGTTTAATGCTCGTTGTCGTCTTGGTCGTGGTCGTTGCTGGTAATACTTGTGCGTGTGCGTGCGTATGTCAAGCTCGCTCGCTCGACACTTGGGACTTAATTGAATCCCTCGCTAACCAAACGAGACAAGCGGCAAAGATATTCATGCGACGATTGCTATCGCCACTACTACTACTACTACTTCGACTATTACTGCTCCATTCAACTCTACCACTGAGATCACGACGACGAGAGGAGGGCCACTTAAAAATTGATTCCGCTCGGGTATCCAAACTGCCGCCAAGTTAATTGCACGCATCGCCAACCACGAGAACCATTTGAAAAGGCTCATAGAGAGAAGTTCTTTAGATAAGTACTTTAAATAATTAATACGTAGAGTCTATCAAAGTTGATTGACTCACACACAAACACACTGGCAGTGAAAGAAAGAATCTCAACACTCGATATACCGAAATATTTGAGCCATATATCGAGCCCATATAACCAGCCATCGAGACGCCGCCGCCGCATCAGCTGCTTCATCAGCTAGCTGAGTTTGCATCTTTCACAGGGGCCTCAAAATAAATAAATAAAGTCGAGAGATTGCTCAAACGCTGCTAGTCATGCTTCTGGGATTATGCAGACTCTAGAGACTTAATGTAACCCGATCGACAGGCTAAACAGGTTGCTGTGTGTTGCTCATTCTCCACAAAAAGTTGTCGCATGCAACAGGAAGAGGAGGGGGGACCAGATTTAGATGGAGATTAGATGAGATGAGATTTTTAAATGGCTGTGCTGAGATTTGTGCGGCAAAATCGGGTAAAATGATGCGGAAATTCAGCCCAAGGCTGCTCAAAAATCCAGACGGCAGCTTCCTTTCTTGAGGCAATACGCGTAGTGGCAAGAGAAGAGCCTTTGCTTACAGGCTGCCTAAATTTGAGCATCAGCCAGCTAGAGATCGAGTTGACGAGATAAACCTGGATCGCAACAGAGGTTGCAAAGTTTCGCCATTTAGAATTAACGAGGTAGATTTTAATCAAGCTCCAGCAGTCGAGCCTTACTTTAGCACGAGTTGTCGCCGTTAGTGGCGGCATAGGTGCACTGCAATAACCACAGCGCCACCACCACCAAAACCACCTGTGGCTGGCCAGAGAGTCTCTCGCTTCTCTGTCGCCATTGCAGTTGCATAAAAGTTTAAAATTTTTTCTCTTTAGCTTTGTTACGTCGTCACACAACTACTTAATGCGGCGACGGAACTTTGGCTCATTAGTGGCTCCATTGCGGGAATCGAAGAAGTTTCGAGCTCGAGTAGATTAACGCTTCTCTCTTTTTCTCTTGTTTTAATAATCAGAATTGAGGAAGAGAAAGAGAGAGAAGATTTCAAGGTGGGTAATTTCCCTACTCTTTCGATTAACGCGGTAGCTGTTGCCCGGCGCCACGTAATATTCATCTCGCGTAGTTTCCTGCGGACAATCCTCAATTTACTATGTGTATGTTACTAGTTAGCTCGCTGAAAATTCAACTCAAGATTGTTGAAGCTGCAGGATAAGAAACAGAAGAAGACGAAGGGGAGAAGGAAGGCAACAGGTTGTTGGCTCGCGCAGACGCGAGAACTAAACTTATTAGCAGAGCAGCAGCAGCAATTGCAACTGCAACAGGTGAGCTTGGCAGTGTCAAACTAACAAGTTGCCGCCGCCGCTACTGCTGCCCAAGTTTCTTTGGATTCGCTCACTGGCCGTGTGTTTTGTATGTGAGTGTCTTGAGCGCGCCGTTCGCTCCTCGTTCGACGACGCTATTGCTGCTGCTCACTTCACCTATGTAAGCCAGCGAGTGGCTCAACAAGTTGCTAGCTCGCTGGTTTCGCGCGCGCCGGTCGAGTTGCGCTGCTTCTCTTCGTCCGTTTCTCTCTCGTCTTATTTTTATTCCTATTCCTATTTCTGTTCGTGTTCGCGTTTGTGGCTGCTGTTTTTGTTAGTTGTGTGATTAGTCACCAAATATTGATCAGCCAAGACAAAAACGACGACGACTTACTGCAACCAGAAGGGAGCCAACAGACAAGCGCTCTGATCGCTCGTCTGCTCTTTAGTTTGCTTCTCGAATCGCCAAACTCTTTTTCAGAAATTTTACCGAGTCCCTCCACAGGCCAGCAAGAGGGAAGAGGAGAGAGAAAGGGAGGGAGAGAGAAAAGAGAAGAAGGGAAAAGAAGAGGCGCCCAGAGACTTTGAGAAATCAAGAGCAAGCAGCTTTGTGACCGAAGAGTTGGAGCTTATGGTTTGTAAGCTTTGATTTGGAATAGAGAGGAAGTGCAGCAACAGCGACCACTTTTGTCGCGCAGATAATCAAAAGAAATTATTGAATGATAATAGTAATTCACGTTAACAATTCAGTGAGAAAGCAGATGAAAAAGTAGGGCAAGTAAAAGAGGAAATGAAACTAGCATAAAGATCCTAAAATTAAACTCACTCAACGAAAGAAAAAGTAAACATGGTCTCGCTAATTAACTACCGAAGCGTAAGCGAGCTAACTAGTGCCGGCGAAACTGACAACCCAAGTGACCACCAAAACCACCAGCACAACGTTCAGCAAGCTAGTAGAAAGCCAAAGAATAGAGACGGAAACAATCTTGAGAACAATCAACCACAAGACCAGCAAAAATTCCACCAGCTCAAATCGGGGAAGCCATTTAATTTAAATTCAAGCTCATTAATATTAAACCACCAATTAGTCACTTCACCACAATCACAAAACGACCATCAGTCATCGTTATCGTCAACTGAGAAGGCGAAATTGTTCAATGGTTTCAATAATAACTTCAAGAACTCCAATGCGCTACCCTCAGTTAATAGGGAACATTTTGAAATTAGATGGAACAACCTAACCTACCAGGTGGAGCCAAAGTGGTACCAGCAAAATTGGGGCTCCATCTTGAGTAGCAACCCATCTATTGTTCCGGCAACGGCAAGCGCCGAAACTGGACTAGAGACTCCGAGGAAATCTTCTGGCTTGGCCTCGTCGGCGGCCAGAAAGAAGAAGACAACCACCATATTGAATGGGCTAAACGGAAGTGTTAAATCGGGCCAGGTAACGGCCATTCTAGGTCCCAGTGGCGCAGGTAAAACCTCGCTCCTCGGCTGCCTAACGGGCAAGAATAAATCCGGCGTCTCGGGTTCCATTCAGGTGATCTCTAATCGGCATGAGCCCATGTCGATATGCACGATTCCCCAGAAAGGTGAGTGTTAAATTTCACCCATCGTGATCTCGATATATATATACCTCTTTATTCCAAGTTCATCAAATGTAATCTTATACTAACTCAAACCGACACCCACAAAACAAACGAACAAACAAATCAACAGACTATTTGCTCAACCAGCTTACAGTGAGAGAGAATCTTTACTACGCTTCGAGACTCAAGCATCCAGAGGATAACTTTGACCACGATTCAAATATTGAACGAGTCGTCGACCTGCTGAAGCTAGAGATTTGCTTTGACACTAAAATTAGCAAAATTTCCGGCGGCCAACATAAGCGAGTTAGTATTGCGCAAGAGTTATTATCAAATCCCGATATTCTCATCTTGGACGAGCCAACTTCCGGTCTCGACTCGTTGACCTGCTACAAAACTGTCATGGTTCTCCGGGATCTGGCAAGACTTTCGCCAAATCCAATGGCAATTATAGTGACCATTCACCAGCCTCAGCGTGAGGTTTTTGAATTGTTCAATCATATTTATATCCTGGCCGTTGGAGGCCGGTGCATTTACGAGGGTCGGCCGTCCGAGTCGATCAAGACCATCAATGAGTATGGCGGCGGATTACAATTTGACGCCGAACAATACAATCCAGCCTCGTATTTGGTTGAGATTGCCTCCTCGGAATTCGGTCAGAAGCCAATAGAGTCTTTGGTGGAGCACCAGAGGCGCGACTTCGCCAAGAGAACCCAGGCGCAAGATCAACAGGCAGCGGCGGCCCTACTGGCGTTGCCCTCCGGCGGACTCTTACCTGGCCAACAAATGGCCAGCACACCGGGACTAAAGAAGCGCCAGTCGCCAATGGTGGCCAGATTCAAGTCGACACTATCAAATTTAACTGGTTCCTCAAGCTCGTCGACAGCAGCGGCGACAAAAATGAGAAACCATCAAATGACGGCGATGGCAACAAGTGGCGCCGGAGTTGAGCACCAAAACTATGCCTACACCAACGAGGCCTACGATACTAGTCAAGTCGTGGACCAGCAACTAGACCAACAGGCTCCCAGTTACTTTGAATCTGTGAATGCAACGAGTGGCCAGCAACAGCAACAGCAAACACAAAAACAGGATCACCTGACCATTAATTATCAAGACCAAATAGATGCACAAGCAAACAATAGATTTCATTTAGCCAATTTGACAACAAGTGATGGCGAGCCACTGGAGGAGGGCGAGTTTTACCTGGACGAGCGGTTGCAAACGCACAAGCATAATCACTCGGGCCACTTTCTAAGGCATTGCAAGTTGCTAACAATGAGAAGTTGGAGGTGTTTGAGGAAGGACCCAATGTTGACGACATTGCGCTTTTCAGCTCACATTGTAGTCCCACTATTGATCACATTGGTTTATGGAAGTCGCGTTGGAAAACCCAATGCTTGTCCATTGTACGAGTCGGATATGGACTTGATTGATTACGCCCGACGAGGCGCCAAGAGATTGCTCAATTTACAGGACGAGCTCAGGTGCACATTCGAGAATGTTGGCCTGTATTTTCTCTCTATTTACGCCTTCACATTTAGTACAATGTGCCTGACCTCCTTGAGTTTTCCGCTTAACATGCACGTCCTACTCAAGGAGGTTCGCAATGGATGGTACTCAATTCCAACTTATTTCATTGGAAAAACTCTGGCCGATTTCCCATTGGAGTTTGTGCTTCCAGTTGTCACTTTGATGATCACTTATCCGCTAACTGGACAACCTAGTTCCTACTTGGAATGGCGATTCTTCCTGGCAACAAGTGTCTTCGTTGTCACCTCATTAATTGCTCAGACTCAAGGACTTATCTTTGGCGCCCTATTTATGAACGCAATGCAAGCGGCCGTCTTCGTGGCTCCCGTTTCGACGACACCACTAATTTTATTATCCGGTTTCCTTATTCGCATCAGCCAAATGCCCTACTATTTACAACAACTCTCCTCGCTTTCCTATTTCAGGTATGCCATTGAATCGCTCACCATTATTAGGTACGGTTTTGGTCAGTGTCCCTGTGATCCAAATGTGGTTACAGGGCAACCTGTTAGCGCAACCGGCGTACCAGAGCAACTGAGAACCATGACCAACTATTGGCTCAGCACCTTTGCCGACCAATCAGGTGGCGGGGGAGTGAATGAAGTTTTTAATGAAACCGCAACTGATATTATAACAACCACAACGGAGGCCGCAGTCACTGAGCCACCTGTAGATTTCTTCCAAGATTTAACCGTACTCTTGGCGAGAGCAAACAGTTTTGGTGCTGATATCAAAACGTGCAAAGACTTGAAACCATATCCAATGATCGACTTCAATCTAGAGGACAATCAACTCTACGTTTGGCTCGTTGCTTTGGTAGCCACTTTGCTTGTTTCCAAAATAATCAACTACCTTGTGGTTAAGTACAGTGTTAAATTCCGTTTGTAGTTTTAGATCATGGCCATCATCAATAACAATGATGATTATAATGATTTATAATCAATTCAACTAAGCGAGTGATATTTAAATACGAGAGAAAAAACAGAAAATTAAAGTTAAGAAATAAAAACCAATCAGAGAGAAGGTCGAAATCAAGCTCAATTCTTTTTTAACTTAGGATAAAAACTCAATATGTTAGATAGATAAGAATAAACTATATTAAGATTTTTTACTTGATGATAGTATGAGTCCCGATACTCTCGACAATTGTTCCTGCATATTTCCACCTCCGGTTCCAATCTATGCAAACCCTGCAAAAAGCCGTCTCCAACACGCATCTGTTTCGCCCCGGAACCCTCTGACCACCTAGCGACCTGGATCGAAGTGAAGCTGATGCAGTAATGACAACAGCATCCGATGTGATTGGAATCGATCCGCAAGATTGGTCTGAACATAACGAAAAAAACCGTTTCCAAGTGTCACTTTTATTGCAAAAGTTATGCAAGATACCATAAAAACAACACCTGCAAACGTCTCAGAAGTTGGATTCTGAGCTTCCGGTTGCGTCGACATCATGCTATCGCTCATAGTTCTCGAGATAAAAATGTTTTTTAAAAACTCTTTTCGCCAAAGTTTAGGCTTAAGTCGTGACAAGTGAACTAGCAAAAGAATTTGCATCGCAAATGGCTAAGATTCCGTTCGCAGGCCTATGGGTTAAAAATTGGGACCTCATCTAGTTCGGGTTGCAAGGGTTTGGACTGATTTTTTTTAGCAACCTCAGCTCGGAAGTGAGATTGCCCGTTTGGGTGCATTTTGTCGTCTCAGGATAATAAAAGGGTTTGCTTTAGTGGCATTCAAGGAGATTTGACCTCTTCTTGACGTCTTGTTGCATTATTCCTAGAATGCTGTTTATTATTGGAAAGTTTCTGCACCATTTTATGCAGAGTATTCGTTATCATGGATCCCGACTGAAATAGGTGTGAGAAATACCTGGTGTCACTCAGTAATGAATAGCTATTTGAATCCCTCTCAGTCTCGTTTCCTCTGAGCCTCGATCCGGTGTGTTGGGTTTTGTAGGAGCGTAGGAATGGCCCATCGTTCGTTCTAAGATCTTGAATAGAAAGTCTAACGGGATTTGACTAGCATGGTGGCCCTACCTTTTGTGGACATATTAAGAAGTTGATTTCTCGCAAAATAAACAAAATATCCAGCTTATCAAGTTATTCTTATTTTGTATATGAAATGTTGGTGCAGGGTGAGATCAGTGGGTAGTTTATTTGATCAACTATTATTATTTGGTTAAGTGACAAGTTATCGTCTCTTGGTATCATGATAACTCGAAACCCGGATTACTCTTGATTGCATAGCGGAGCTTTTCCCTCAAGGTGCTTCGTCTCTGGTAGTTGGGTAGTTTCAGTAGATTAAAGCAAGTCGATGAGGTAGGCAAACGGTCGACGGGATCTGAGCGCCTTATTGCAAAGAATCCACGGAGGACCGAGCCAACCGTGTCGCCTAGATCTTGGTCGTCGCTTACCTCCACGCATCTAATTGAAAACGGTGGTTCCAGGTGTGCGAATCCCAGTAAAGGTGGCTTCGAGCAACTTGTTACAAATTTCAAAAAGAGCCTATGCTCTTCGGCGGTGAAATCCTTCTCCAAGATATCCCATAGCCAGCAAACAACTCGGTGATTGTTATGGAAGCCGCCGAAGTACTTGGTATTCCTTCTCAGGTCCTGGAGATCTACAGGTGTGTTGTCGCCGCTAATTAGACGTTGGAACTCGGGCGCAGAGAACATATTTAACCAGCGCAAATCTATGATTGACTTGAATCCATTTACAAAGGCCTCGGTTTGTTGCTCAATCTGTGTCTTCATTCTAAAGTGAGCCACCGAGTGGATGTAACGAACTCGACTCTCTCTTGTGACTGGAATTGACTTGCCGCCTGGCTCCAGCTCATAAGTTTCAATTTTGCCCATGAAGTCTTGATCGATGGAAAACGTTAGGTCCAGCTCACTAACGTCGCCTTCGTAGTGCTTAATGTAGGTTAAACTCTTATACAACTCTGGATCTAAAGAGGGCAATTCATCGATGGGTGAGTATAAAGGCGATTGAGGTTGTCCCAAAACTCGACTCAAAAAGAAGGTTGCAAAGGGAACGTCCACCACAATGCCCTCGTAAATTGCCTTGCCCAGCATCTTGCCAACAAAGGTGAATAGTGAGAGGTAATTTTCATGGAGTCTTGAAGTGGGCGAGGGGTATAGGCGTTGCTCACTTGTTGAGCAGAACAGATTCATCGCAGGATCAAACACTCGCTTGATGCTATCCTCGAGAAACTCCTTGAAAACTCCGTCCTGATCTATGCCAGCTTCGTCAAGACCAAAGTCATTGACAAACTTAACTCTAATCAAGCCCTTGAGAGCATGCGATGGTAGCCTAATCAATTGTTGGTACCCATCCTCGACTATACGCGACCTGTTGATTGTAATGAAGGTCGAGGGACTAGCACTAGAGTGTTGAGCACGATCTTTCGCTATTAAACGACGGAATATCAATACTCGCTCCTTATGGGCTATGGCATGGGGAATCATGGACAATATCGTTTGGGCAGTGGGCTTTTGTGCCTCCAGTTCTTTGAGAAACAGTGACATTTTGATCTCTTTAACTAGCCAATGGTCTTTGGGAGTAAATTTGCGTCGACAATCGCGTTTGTAGAGATCAGTAAGTAACTTGTGGGTGGTTCTTAGAATTGGATCCGCATCTTGAGTGCCGCAAGGTATCAGGTTCTCATTCAACACTCGATAGACAAATAAATTTAAGAAGCTTGATATGTGTAAGAGATCCTCGATTGAAAATGGCTTTTGTTGTTCATAGAGCTCCGAGTCGTCCAAAATGCTAATCAAGTGCGAGGAGCATTCACAAAACAGAGTCAGGATATGGAACTCGGGCGCGCTAGTCTTGGTGTGAATGGCTAGGTGCTCGAGGAATGCCTTTAGTCCATTTTGAGGTCCTAAAGAGCTGATATATTTCCACAGATTTGGTAGAATATAATCCTGCAAACACAAAGCCGTTAGTATGTCCTGTTTGAGTGTAGTCAGTGTATTTATAGTTGAGTGCAACATGAAACAAACTAGAGCAATCCTATGAGCCTCATTTGTCATCAACTTGGAGCTTCCAGAACTTCCGTTTGAGCCGGTGGTTTTTACATACATAGTCCTGCTAACTGTATTTGCCGCCCGCTCAACTGCTCGTCTAAATATTCCAGCTTGCAACGAGGAGTCGCCTGAGTTTGCGACCACCTTTGTCTCTGATTGTTGTCCATTATCTGCACTGATTCGTCTTATAAACGAGAATCCTCTCGACTTGGAACTCGCTTGAGCTTGCTGCTGAGCGTGTCTGGCTGAACTCGAGCCATCGTTTGCTTTCACTAAATCTTGCAGGAGTATCTTCAACATACGCACACCCCATAGGTTGCTAAGTTGAGTCTTCAGAATGTCCTTGTCAATAGTTGTGGCCTCCTCTCTTGCAAGCCAGCCCAAGATTGGATTAAAGAATACATTCATGTCATTCTTCTTTTTCTTATCATTACTGCCAACCGATATCGCAGCTCTGCTCTTGTCCGATGACCGGCCCAGCGACGAGGGTAGTTGTAACATGTTTTTTCGGCTTGATTCCAACAGTTTTGCTGCCAAAGTTACAAAGGCTGTAGTTTCTTTGGTAAGAACCTGTTCATTTAAAGAGGCTAAATGCACCAAATTGGCTAGCAAACAAATGGATGAACTCGATGTTAATCCTTGTAGATCGAGATCACTGGTCAACGATTTGAGGCACAATTCAAAGATTGTTGATTCATTGAGCTTCTTAAGAGTTTCAGACGAATACTTGTTAAGGTTATAGATGAACCCTGGAATGGATAACAAAGTGACCAAAATTTCATTCAACTCCCTACTCTTGCTGCCCAGCGTCGAGGGCAGCTTGGATTCTTCATTGAGGTAGTCTATAAGTTTCAATGTTTTATCTGTGTAATTTGTTAATATATTTGATCTAATTTCATTCCTATATTTGTTTACATTCTCGCATATTAATCCAGTTAGGCGGTCAAAGAGTTCCTTGCATTTGCTCGAATTCTTCTCTGAAATCATATTCGACAATTCGGCCAAAGCCTCCTTTATCTTTGTTTCGGTTGATGGTTCACATCCCTCCATCTCGTCGTCGTCGCATGCAGTCGTCATATTGGTAATTATTATATAACAACACTAACTTCAAAGTGATTGAGTACTTATAATTCGGAGACTTTCCTTGATGAGTTTCCAGTGAAAAGTGTCTTCAATCTCTTAGACTATCTCTTCTATTCCAGTGTTCTTTACCAAATTTTCATGAATCATGTGCTACTTCATAATTGGCAATGCGAGGAGATAATCATACAATTGATTTACAAATTGAAAGTGACCGAATGCAAGAAATCCATCGGAAAGCTACGATACGAATGATAGGAAAACGTGGCAATTGACTCTTGTCACGTCTTCTTTTTAACACAATCCAAAAAGAGGGGACGCAAATGGCAACTTCTTCCACCAAGTCACAGTCAATGGATAAGATAGCGGGAATCTTGAATCAACAACCTCATGCTCTTCTCTTAGTAATATGGTTGTTTCAAATTGATTGTGCTTCTAGTTACGTGCCTAAGAATGAATAAGGTAGTGTCATTCTCTAGTATTTAATATACATGCAGTAGAGACTCGACATGGCATTACAAATTAGGCTGGCCACTTGTTTCGTAATAGTAGTGGTGTTGGCGTCCATTATGATATCATCATTGCGAAGATGACACAATGAAATTTAGTGCAGTTACCATTTTGTGTGCTGATATGCTACTTTCTTGTTGTTGTTGCTGCTGCCTCTACTTGCTGTGGTGATGGTGGTGGCAACGTTAGGAGTTCTCACGGTCGCCATTGTGTTTTTGACGCTAATCCCCATTGGATTTTAGGCTTTGTGTGTGTACTTTTAGCCATGGTATTGTATGAACGAAAGGCACACAAGCGATTGGAAACTTACGACGGAGCCCCATGAGCGAACGCTTCGGTATTTTCCGAAATTAATGCGCTCCTCTAATGAGGGTCGAGGCTGGGCTAGCGCCTTATGGCGGAAACTCTGCGACGCGCCCCAGCACACACACAAGCATCAAGTTGACATGAGCCGGCCAAAACAACAACAAAGCCAAACTACAAATATCTTATTGCAAATTATGCATTTCAATCCTACCTTGCACCCGGTATCTTCTCAAGTGATTATTAACAATTGCATTCATATCATCCCTATCTAAAAGTCACCCAGATTGAAACAACGACAAGATGGCGAGTATTAAGATGATAATCGCACATGTGATTGAAACGAACTTTGATGGTTATGCTGAATTCAACTAGCATAAACTTGAGACAGAGTTACAAGCACGTGCTTGGCAATCTTTAATATGATTGTCAGTATCAGCCCTGTCTAATCGACGCCCACTTTAACCGATAACCTGCACCAATCTCTGATACTTGAAAGCTAATCGCAAACTCTCCAATCGAGAAACATGACCGAGAGGTCACCCCGTCTCTTGACTAGTGAGTGTGAAAATACTTGTGCATACAAAACTCACAATTAGAATCACCTAAGAAAGGATTGTGGTGTCAAATGTCGAATCACGACATTCGAATGTGAATGTGAATCAAGAAGGAGGAGGAGGAGAAGTGATTGTTTGCACACCTGACCAAATCAAGACGGCGAGCAGATTCAACTGACAGCTGCATTGCAAATGACCAACTTAACGCTTCGTCGAAAGGGTCACACAGCACTAGCAGCGACCACTTGTAGCTTGTCTCGTCTCGGTGGTCTTGTAGTGGTGTTTCAAACTAGGCGAGATTAACCAGGTGCAATTCAAAACACAAATTCCACACTCCAATTCAACCATCAATTTCGAGGCGCAAAAAATTGAGTCTCGTTTGTTTGCAAAGATTCAGAGAGAAGGAAAAGGACAAGATAGGCGATTTGGTGGGCGCGCCGCTAGGCAGGTCTCAAGATGTTGATTCTTCGCAGCATACTAAATATGTATTTATATATATAAGAATTACATCGGAGAGTATGTTGATTTTCGGGATCAAACTGCAAGGGTGATCCGAGCAAAAGTTTCGACAAACTAAAATCAACTAATCTATCCTTCGTCTCTTAGGCCAATAGATTAGTTGTTTGCCGGCGGATTGAATGGGTCATACAAACACTCTAAACCTCGGAGAATCGAGAGGTTTAGACACGATGCAGCATCAAGTGATTCTTTCGAGTCAAGTGACTACTTTGTTTCACCTGTTGATTCTTCTCAGCTCTCGTCTTGTTCTTGCGCGAGAATTTTTAGCGCTTCCCGTTGGCAAGCTCGCTATACTGAGGAGAAGTGGTCATGCAGCTTAATCGAGTGCATTGTCCTCCATTCAAAGTTTCTATTTGCCAAGCTAACAAACTGTAGCAGCGAGAGCAGATGTCTGCATCACTCAAAGAGAGCATCGCAAGGTCAGTTTGGCAAAAGTTGGCGCAACTCTCTCTCTCTCTGCCACTAACTTCCCTTGCCATTCACGCAATCGTCCCCAAAATTCGAAGAGAGTGGATTCATTTTTCTCAGCTTGCAAGCTGGCTAAACCCACTGCTCAGTCTAAGACTTCAGTGGCTGTCGACGAAATTGATCGATTGACCAAGAGAGCAGTGAAATGAGCATGCTGGCGCCTGCGGTAGAACCAACAAGTGTGAGCAACTTGTTGCTCAGCTACCCTCCTCCCTCTCTCACCTCGGAGGATCAAAGTTCTTTAGTCCCTCGGAGGCGAGAGTCATGCGAGATGATCATGACACGAAAGTGTTTTCTATGAACTTGAACAATTGAGCATATATTTATATTTATCCTCATGACGTGCATATATCGACGATGCGGTTTATCATCAGAGTCAATGGCTGGGTTCTCGGCTACACGCAGCTAACGGTATTTGAAGTCCTGAAAGAATCTACTCCACTTTGTAATACTTTTCGTGTCTCCAAGAATCCATTGCCTTTTGTGGCAATGGATTCAATCAATTCAGTAGTGGAAGCAGTGTAAGCATAAGCAAGCAATTGATTACAGAGCCGATTTTTTATTCGCCACTAATATCGCCGGTGGACATCAAAACTGTTGCGTGAAATTGGCCAACACTTGGCCGTTTCGACTTCGGATAGACTCGACTCGACTTTATTTTACGAGATACTACGCAAAGCAATGTAACGCAATCGAACGAGATCATTAAATGCAATTCCGATTACCTGCTTCGGGAAAAGGTAGCCTCGGGTAACTTGCTCGCCGCTTGTTGTGATTCAAATCGATAGTTAGCGCAGCAAGCAGTTTGGCAAAGACTACCGAGCGAGAAACTCGAAAGTTGATCACCAAATAGATGAATAAACACAAGCAGATCCGTTGTATTCTCTCTTTATCTTGAACACTTAGCCTCGGGTTAAAATTTGGATGCTACATCGACGTAAGAAAGAGGAAAACGACGTTGCGTAAAAACAAACTGACCACCCGAGCGACTCGTTGGTTACGTGTGCCACTTCCAATTTTAGTGAGAGGAAGAAAGAAAGGGCGAGGGTGAGAGAGAGAGACTCACTGGGGAAGATTCGAGATGAGAAACAACAGCCACCAAGACGGATGGTCAAGTTCACAGGTCGTCGTCTCATTGGTGGTTGCTGCTGTCGTCATCAATGGCGACCTTTGCTGCGAGCGCGCCAAGTTATGGGCATTGGAATTGAGTTTTAGGTAGTTGCTTATAAACTAATGGTCATACCTCTGTTTATACTCATACTTATATTTATTCGCATACGTCGCGAAGACTTGAATGCACTGGTTTCAGTATATATATCCAGACAACTAAACTCGAGGTGGCCGTTGGCTTTGCCAGTCACTATCTATTTAGCGGACCAACGACGACGAGTTAACTGACTGCCCGGCCAACCGACCGATAGGTTAAGATTAATTGACTTGGTATGGCGAGATAGTTTCTCAAGCTAACTGAACTTGTGGCATGTAAGTCAGCAGAGTAGTGAGCTAACTGTCTCCTTGTCGCTGCCAGTTTGCAATGATGATTTGCCATCAGGTGGCTTTGCTAAAACCATTCAATAGATTCGCGGCCACAGTTGACTAACTGTTATCCATCTCTTACTCTCTAGCCACCGACTAGACCAGCCAGCCTTCAAGCTCATATAGCTACCTGAGCAGAGTGGTCGAGTTTCAGTAGCATTCGGTGGTTAGATTGAACTTTGGGCCTGCGACAACTTGTTGCTGGCTGATCCTTGTGCTTGGAGGTAGTGTGTTTAGTTTCCATGTAGTCATATAGCATCCATTCCATGTCTATGTGCTCATGGTTGTGTGCATGAGTGTATATTCAATCCGGTTCATAGTTTTTTTTCTGTATCAAATCTGTCTATCCCAACAAAAAGATAAACCGATACAGTTACACTAGTTTTCACCCTCTCCCCTCTAACTCTCTTCTGGTCTTGCATTTGCTCGCACCTGTTGCCAAGAAAGTCGCTAAGCCACAACCACAGCTACCACTGCCACCACTTGAGGCTTTCTAGTCGCTTCATCGTTGTGGTTGTAGTTGTGGTGGTCACCTGAGTTACATGAGTTACCGATGGTTGTGTAACCGTCGAACCAGCCAGCCAGCCGGCCGGCTAGTCAGGTAGCCGACAAAGACACAGTTCATTACTTGTGTGTGAGATCATTTTTTCTTCCATGAATTTCAATCCGCATAGTAGAAGTAGCATCAACAACCACAATAGCAACTACAACAACAAGCTAAGTGAAACTGTAAATCTGATATTCCACCGCTAGCTACACACACAATCACAGAGACACATTCCATTGGATCCGCAGGTGAACTTTGCTCGACGGGAATCCTGAGCACTGGGGATTTGTTGTTGCAACTGTTGCCATTGCAAGTGGTGGCGCTGATACGCTTCTCTGTTGCCGGTGGCTTATGGAATTTCATACCATCACACTGGATAAGCAAATTGTCGCCCACCGTTCACCTGTGGATTGTGAGCCTCAATGGCATCGAACGGTATCGCATTGCATTGAGCATTAAGCATCAAGCATCAAGCATCAAGCATCAAGCATCAAGCATCAAGCATCGACCATTGAGAGTTTGTAAATTAGATTTGCGTTGCTCTGTCAATGATAAATTTAATGCAGTGCAACGGCTACCACCTGTTGCACACCGCTCACAATCTCTTCAATGTGACTTTAGTTCCATAGAATCTAAACTCCACAATGAGAAGGACGATTGCGTCTGGAGAAAGTTTTGGTTTCCTCTACCTGGAGCAGATTAGTGCAGCTACATTCGAAGAAAAAATTTGGACAACAATGGCACTATTCTATTGCTAAAGTTGCAGATTTGTTCCGGCCTCCTTGGGCCGCCACTTCCAACTCCTCACTACACTTCTTCGTGCGGCTTATGCTCTTAGCATATGCCGCACAAAGACAGTGATTTGAATCTCCCAGGTGACTGCTTAAGAGAGCTAGGGAGAGCAACTATATATTTGGGGCATTCAAATCAACACTTGGTAGTGAGAGTTTGTCCATTTGATGTCGCCAAGTCTGAGTTGGTTTCTCGCTTTTAGAATGATCGTGTCGCCATCGCACTTGCGGTTGATGTGAAAGAAAAACCGGAGCAGCCTTCTCTCTCTCTCTCTCTCTCTCTCTCTCTCTTCTGAAGGCGCCAATCAAAAGAGTGATGCTATCTGCTGTCGCTGTTGCCGCAAATTCCAGCACCTTTTTTAAACTGATCGTCAGGTAAGTTTATCAGGTAGCAAGCTAAGATGTTGCTCTCACTCGACAACCACAGCAACAACTAGAAGCCATCATATTAATGGCACTAAACATGTCCGCTGGTCGCGATCGCGACGAAGAGTCTGGCAATAAATACTCTACACCTGGAACCATATGAGCCGCTTGAGAGTGACACACTTTGCGCAGGACTCGCTAACTAGACTAAACTAACTTCAGTGGATTGGACAGGACTGGTAAATTGAAAGTTGGTTTTGTTGGAAAATTAATATACATTTGTATATACATATATATATATATATGTATATATATATAAAGGAGATAAATTTAATGAGCAATGTAAGAAGGTAAATTTGAAGACGACTACCGAAAACGACGACGACGACGATGGCAACGAAGATGCCGCTTGACGTTTGCGGTTTTTGCTCTTATTGTCGCTGTTGCCTTGCGGTAATGATATTGGCGAGCAAAAGATCTCGCTGTTGGACGACAGGTAGCTAGAACTATTTGGTCAAACATTTATAATAAGCGCACGCAACATGCAGCATCAAGACCAGACAACAAGTGGCCGCTCTGTTAAATTTCGTTTACATTCGCTCGCCTCACCTGAGAGAAGCGAGCGAGTGAGCAAACGAAACTAACGCAAAGTATCGGTTGGAGTACTACTTGCAACGTATGCATTTCCACTGAGGTATCATCAATTTCCATTTCCATTTCCATTTTCATCCATCTCTCGTGCAATAGCCGCAGATTTCAGAGGTAAAAGTGACTAGCTACGGAGAGAAAGTCTAGGAATCCTCAAGTCTCGTGTTGTTAGTGGTAGAGAGATGAGAAGACGCAACGAGGCTTCCCATCTGCTAACTGCATTAAACCTTCGCAAAGCTTACATCACAGTTGCGGTCTCAATGGCAGTTGCGGTCGAGGGTCTGAGCGTGTCGCTCGCTAACAGGTGGTCAGGTATCATAATAATGATGATAATCGTCGTCTCCGTCGCAGACTAGCTAGTGGCAACAACAAGTGGCCTGGCCTCACCTCGGATTCCGCCGAACTCGCCAACTGGCCGCTAGCTCACTAACGAGTGAGAGAGTGAGAGACGCAAAGACAGAGCGATGAAGAGGGAGAGACTTTTTACAGGTAAATCCGCGTCGCTTGATAATTCCCTCGTCCCTGTCGCCGGCGACGCTAGTGGCACCACCAGAGATTCTCCTCACTCAAATCTCTCGACCAACCAAACCAACCATTTGACTTCAAACTTGCACGCCGCCATTTGCCGCTAAAATTGGCCTCCTCGTTCTCCTCTCACCGAAGCAGCAAAACTTTTCCCTCTAAATCTCTTCGGTAAACGTGAGCAACAATCCCGGTAATCGTTGGTCAGCCTGCGCGTCCATCTCTTCCCGTGGCTTTGAAGGCTCGACTGCAGCCTGCAGCTTGCAGCGGCAACAGTGAGGTTGCCGCCCCTTCGTGGCGGAGGGAGAAAGTAGCCAGCATGCAGTAAACCTTGAGGCGATTTCCCATTTCGAGGGCCACAAATTTTGATTTTGAAAAGAGATACTTGGGTCCGCGCAAAATGGCATTGTGTTTGGCGTGTTGCTTGCGAGTCGCGAGTCGCGAGTTGGAACCAGCGCGCCAGTTTGGTGCCTGTGGGTGCACTTGTTGCTCGCGGTTAGCGTTTTGCTTAAATTAGTGCGCTGCTCATCTTCAGGTTGGAGCACAAATCAGCGCGCTGATTTGGGAAAACATCACGGCGCGCATCTGCGCACAGGGGAGGCAACAAGTTGCCAGTGTCGCGTGTGCGAGTCGCTCCAACAAAACTTACCTGTTGCTCACTTCTTTCGCATGGCCTAAGTAACGGCAGCGCGCACACACACACATTTTCGATCCAATGAACATGGAAATCGAGAGAGAATCGAAATAGAAAGAGAGAACTAAACTTCATGTCGCCGCTACTCATCAAAACATCAGCAAACGAACCGTTACCCCAACTTTGACTGACTCTCTAACCAGCAAACGATTGTTGTTGTTATCGTTGGCGATGGCTATGGTGCTTGTGTTTGTGTTCATGTTATTAGATTGAGTTCGACCATTGGGCGACTCTGGAGCACAAATGAGAGCACCAATCACGTTCAGCGCTCGTAAAAACCTTTGCTCGTTCATCGACCAAGAGTCATTGTGTGAGAGTTGAACCCGAAACTTATTATCGCCGCCAAAGTGAGCGGACAAATGATTGTACGACACTAACACACAAACACACTGCAAGCTCCAGCAACAAAACCACAGCAAGCAAATTGGGAGCGGATCAACCATAATATCGCTACCATAACCAAGAGAATCAAGCACAAGAGACGACTTCCAGGTGACAAGAGTTGATTAGGTTGGAGATTGGACACTTGAAATCACAGAATTCTCATCCAAAGCATTGAATAGCAGAGAAGAAAAGTATTTTGCACGCAACACGCGCGAAGAGTTAGTCAAATAATTGTTCGGTTCATCAATTCTAACTCGAAACCTACAGACCCAATCAAGATTTTTTAAACTAAAAACATTCACAAAAACTCAAAACTTAAACAGTTGCAAACATATCGCATCAGACAAGAAACCGAACAGGTGAGTTTTGTTCTAGCATCAGGAATTGTGCTCTAAATTTTGCAGAGTCAGTTTAAAATACAACCCTTTTGCGCGGAAAACAATGCAGCACAAAAACGTGAACTTGATCATCATCATCAACATCACATTGATTGTGCTCGACTCAATGATCTCGGGACGATAATGTGATTATAAGTACGCTTTTCATCGAATGCTCTTTTATTATGACCAAGTTTAATATCTAAAAACGACTTCTTCCGATGCGACTCATGCCAAATTCGCAACCAACGGGGAGTCATCTTGCCATCAGAATATTGGTGGTGTTTTTTGCATCAGAGAGGAAGAGGATTTTGCATTCTGCACTGAGAGGAATAAAAGGAGGAGATAAGACTTTGCAAAAGTTGAGGTACTAACGAGACTCGAGACAATGAGCAGCGAGATTTCAAGACGAGATCTTTAGTCAGGTGGATGGCGACCGGAGAATAGAAGATGAATATTATCTTTTGCTCCTGATCTTTAGGAGCTCGTTGCTCGCCGAGGATCGTCGAGTTTGCGTTGGCATTAGAAGGAGAGAGAGAGAGAGAGAGAGAGGAAAATCTTTTTTCTTTAGTCAACTAGAAGCAGATTCCAGTCAAAGTTCCATTATTCTCCAGCTCAACATCACGGTCACCGACGATGGAGTAACAGCAGAAGCAGCGGCGGCAACAGTTGGTTTGGAGAGAGTCTTAGCGGCGTTCTGTTCGAGGAACTTCATCATCAACAGTTGGTTTAAAACCAACAACAAAAACATTAGCAACTGCAACTTTGGGTTTAATTTCGATTGCATCATCAGTCGGCGGCGGTGGCTGTCGATGTTTAGTGGCGTGGCGTGGCGTCAGAAGCGCAGTGTTTATGCTAACGAGCGGCATTCAATATGTTGATGCGCGTTTCTGAGTTTAACTATTGGGGAGGTTTGCTGTTGCCCATCCGATTGTTTCATGGAAAATAGACAGAACAGTTAACATCTCGTAAAAAGTAAACATAATCAAACAATGCGACGTCGCTCCTCATGCCGAGCAACTAGACAACAAGGCATCCAGTTTAATATGTTATGTTAAATCGATTACAATTATTAACAGTGTGCGCGATCAACAGGTGAGCGCGGTACAAGATTGAGACCATTTATTCCAACTAAATTTCAGTTGCTCACTCCCTTTGTCCACATTATTAATACAACTATTATTTTACCTGAAATTCTTGTTTCTCTTGTGATTAAAAATCTCTCAACAAGTGAGCATCACCCACTTGTTGCTGCCGCTTCATGTTTTGTTCTGCCCAACTTTATATCACCAACCAAATCGAACTCCATTTGCCATCGACACTAATAAGTGCCGCCTGTGGCCGACTAATAACGGATTATAATGGCCGAAGCACGAAGTGGCGTGATACTCTGATACCAATATGAGCGCTCAAATTTAGTGCTCGCAAGTCTCCACTTTCGAGATGGAGGAGGGAGCCAGTCAATTAGCAATTCAAATTGCGGCGTCCAAATGAAAATAAATAGATCAGATTTTCCGCTGCTCTTGGCCAATGCGAACCCGGCAACAGGTAGTCGCTGCGCGAACCATGGCAATCTACGTGACGTTCCAAAGTTGCTTTAGTTTTTTGGTGTTGCTTTTGGCGCTGCCACCATTGCACTTGCGTCTCCTTTTCCCGTTCCGCTTTGTCCGCTTGTCGATTCCGATTTGTATTCAACTCTCGACTCGCAGCTCCGATTGCCTAGGCTCTCGATTCGATTTAACGCAACCACGAATCCATGAGCAAATGTCATCGGTTTAATCGATGCTCTCTGCTTCTCACCGCTACTCTAGACAACTGTTATCTGTTTTTTCGTCATTTAATCGGCGCATCGCATCTCCAGTTTTTTACTACTTTGATCGCTCGCCCACAACAACAACCACAACAGCAGTAATAGTAACAGCAACATCGATAGCAACAACAACATTTTGCAATGCTCACCACAAACACAACCACAATCGAAACCACTAGTCGCTAGCAGCTAGAGTAACCGTTTGCTCGCGTTTTTTCTTTTGCTATGATTGCTGATGGCTGGAGATAATCTAATAACGACTATTCCAATATCTTGAACCATTTGGCGACGCCACTTTGCTCGTCCAGCCACTAAACTGGCCACCGGTAACCACTTGTTGCCTCTCTCTTTCCAATTGCTGTGGACGCTGGTGCTGCCTATAATGCTATTACCGTTGCCATCTTGCTTTTTGCAAAGAATAAACTAGAAATCACTGGCCACAATCTTCTTATATCTCCACAAGTGTCATCCAATCGGCGACTTGCTCCCTCCCCTCCCCCTGGTTTTCTATCCCGTTTTCAGATTAAAATCGCCGATCACAAGCAAATTAAAGCGCAATTCTAGATTCAGATAGAAACATAAAATATCTACCTGTCGATTGGCCGACGAAGTGCATTAGAGGAAGTTTAGCTATCTTTCAAGTAGATAGTGTAATAATATCAAATCAGATATTAAAGTAGTGGGAGGAAAACGGAGCTGCCAGTTGGCAAGCTAACTGGCAGCTCCGTCGGCTGGCTTGACGCTGGTTAACTCTCCTCTCGATCGTATCAACGGAAGCAATTGATTTCAGTTGTGAGTGGTGCCCGAGAAGTCTGGAGAAAAAACTTGCCTTGCTTTCGATCTTGTTCTCGCTGAGTTTCCCGTTGATCGAAGCATTAAGGCGACCAAGGGAGAAAGCAGTGCAAAACATTAAGAGACGCCAGCTTACCGCCTGCCTGCTGCGGCCAAATCGAAGCTCGAGGTTCGGTGGTTGGCGCTTGCGGTTCAGTGGGTGTCTTAGTTGAGTACACAGCAGTAGAGTCGGTCAGTTGGCCGGTCACTTTCACAGGTGATGCTGATTCTGCAAGCGGTTGCCTTGCCATGCATCGTTGGACTGAAAATTGATATCATTTGAACTTTTCACTTGGATTCCTCTTCTTTTAGTCTCCAATCATGCGACTTCCTCACTTGAGCAAAAGCAGCATTGTGTTTCACAGGTAGCCGCGCCACGGCGGTGGCTTCTCACTCAAGTGGCAGCGACCTGTGGCATCTCGCCAAGCCAAAGCGAGAAAGAGGTGAGGTGAGGTGAGTGATGGAGTGCGAGGTGCAAATGAGCTGATGTATGCCAGTGAGAGTGGTTTTTGTTTTCATTTACTCCAACTCCTCTTCTCTCTCTCTCTCTCCCCTAATGCAAAAGCAATGAGAGTTTCGGCTCCAAGTCGCCCACTCGTTCGCGATCGCTGCCACAGATACTGCTGCTACTGCTTCCACTACTTCTGCTGTCGAGCTTTAGGAATTGCTACAGTTCAGAGAGAAGTTAGTGAAAAGCAATACCAACTAGAGAGCGAGACTTTGAATTGACTGACAATAAGCTGAAACTCTCACTCTAACTCTTGGAACTCACTAAATTAGCGCCTTTCTTTGAATAGACTCCAAGAATCGCTGTCGGGCGGCAGCTTGCCAGTTTGTGAGCATCGTGCGATCGTTAGGCGCGAAGCGTCACACGGCAACAGGTTGCGGTTTCGCGCTGATGATGGCGGGGCCACTTGTTGCAAGTCGCCCACTCGGAATCGCCAACTACAGTCGGGTCTAGTAGTAATGGTTTTAGTGATAGTAGTGTCCGATTCCACCGACCAGTTGGCCAGATTGACTTTGAACTCAACTTTGCTGACTAGAGCTCAAACTAAAAATTAGAGTGAAACAAGAGCAAGCAGGAGAGCAACAATTGTATCATGATTTTGGAAACAATACATCTCTCATAACAGGTGTGAAATTGTTACTCTCGCTCGTTCGCTCCTTCTGATTCTTGAGCCTCTTAGCGAAAGCTCAGCTCAGTTAGCTTAAATTGGGTATTTATATCACGATGACTATGACTATGGCAACGATGGCGACGGCAAACGATAAAAAGATTCAACACAGGTGAACTTGAAGTGGCTGCCAACCACAACAGCGAGCGAGAAGGCGAGCAATTAGTGCTGTTGTTGGCTAAAGAGTCGGCGAGTCAAGTTTAGTGAGCCATTTATGACACTTTGTCATCCTTTTAATCGAGAAATCAAAATAACGCCACCTGGAACAACAACCTATGACCTCTGGAGGCGAGCACTCATGAGAATTGGACCATGAGAGTGGCTTGCTTGCGGTGGCGCCGACTTCAAGGGTAAATCCTTCGAGTTTAAAGACAATTTGAGAAAGAAAGAGAGACGTCGATGACGATCATGATCATGCTGATGATAAACAAAGACTATCACAATCACATCGCACGACTGCCGCTCACCTGTCTCATCAGGCCGGAGACTTTTACTCTTGCGTTGGTCGTGGTGATTGCAGCCACCACTACCTTCGCCACCGCCGCCGCCATTAGCCGTTAAGGTGAGTGACAAGGGAGGGAGACAGACGTTAGCTCACCTGTTGACTGACATTGATTCGCGGCTGATCGGCGGAGGCGGCGGCGGTGGTGGCGGGGACGGCAACGGTGCCGCCGGTGGTTTTACCTGGCCGTTGGCATTTGCTGTCGCTTGGACTTGAAGTTGATAGATTTCTTTGGCGCCCAGGGCAACAAAGTGTCAAGCCAGCCCTCGCTAGCTGGCTCGCTTGCCAGCTCGCTCGCCAGCTCGCTCGCCAGCTCGCTCGCCAGAGAAGCGAAAGTGCGGAAACTCTCCTTTCCTTTCCTGTCTCTCTCTCTCTCTCTCTCTCTCNCTNCNCTCTCTCTCTCTNTNTC
>WNKI01000002.1:6987637-7003348 GCA_015350385.1 Aculops lycopersici
CGTCGTCGTCGTCGTCGTCGTCGTCCGCTACGTCGCGTACGTCGTCGTACGACGTCGTACGTACGTACGTACGTACGTACGTACGTACGTACGTACGTACTACTCTCTCTCTCTCTCTCTCTCTCTCTCTCTCTCTCTCTCTCTCTCTCTCTCTCTCTCTCTCTCTCTCTCTCTCTCTCTCTGTATATCACTCTCGACGCGTCGCCCAAGTGATACTAAATCTCACTGTCTTCAATTTGAAAGGTTGTTGTCTGTTCAAAGCATTCACCAAACTTGACAACTTTTGCACTGAGAGTCAGATGAATTGAATCGCATTTCATTGCAAAAAGTTGAATCCAAATGGAATTGAATGGATTGAATTGAATTACCATCAAACAAAGTGGTTGCTCGCATTAGCACTTCCCATGGCATCCCAACGAGTAGGATCCTGTCTCCTCGAACTTGGCAAGCAATCTCTAGTTTCAGAGTAGCTGGCACACTTGTTGCTGTTATCGTTGTCGTAGAGTCTGGCGTTCGGCAGCCAATCGGCCGGTCGGTGTCAAATGCAAATTTTGCACTTGCAACAAGTTGCCGCCTGGTGATGGTCATAATCTTTCGCTGTCAATCCATCTTTTGGTCGGATATGAGCCAACATAGTTGCAATACTCTCAGCTCAGCTCAGCTCTTCTCTTCTCTTCCACCTCCCGCTCTAATAGAAGCTCGTGGTCGTGACATTTCTGACACACGATCAAGGGTATCAAGTCGACTCCATCGATAGCAAAGTACCTGGTGTTAAGCCAACGAGAGAGGAAGAAAGAGTTATTTCTCCATTATAATAGCGCACTTGAACTATTATGAAAAGGGCCAATCATAATTATCGCCTAGCCGTCAAGGAGTTGACTTGAGATGAGCTGAACTAATAACCAAACATTCTGACCGCAAACTTAACTTGTGTAAAGGCGCGAGTGATGAAATGAATGTTCAAATTTAGATGGACTTCGATATCTGGATCTCGAGTCGATTGATGATGAGCCAATTGCCTGACTTTCCAGGGGGCAGGCAGTTGATTTTTGCTAGCCACTTGTTGCTAATGCTGGAGGATCAGCTAAAAAGGTATCGCCGCCAGCCAGAGCAACCTGTTGGCTCTCACACCTGCAGCTTAATATGCCAGAACAGTCGCAATGGCTCGATTGGCAGCTTGATTAGCAGGAAAGCAGAGCCGCGACACTAACCGACGAGCTGAAGAGAAACAGCAACAATAACAACGGCAACAAGTTGCCTATCGATAGTGCGAGCACTTGTTGCTTTACTAGTCAACGTGTTGTTTGCTCGTCGTTTCAGATCTCAATCGTCGCTCAGGTCTTTAGTCTTGGTGTGGAGGAGTAATAACGACCGCAATCGATAGAACGATCCAATGGCAATGGTCGTCAATTACACGACCAGTAGCAATAGCGATACCAATTCTGATACCAGTCATTGCGAGCATCTTGCGTTGCGGTCGCCTAGTAGTTGCTAGACTCATTGATAAAAAGAAACGTAGCGAGCCATTGAAAGCTGAGGCAGGCACAGGCTACTTGTTGCCGACTTATCATTTTTTCTACTCCATTCACTTGGCCAAAAAAGTACACCGGCCAAAAATCAATTCATTTCCAATCGGCTGTCTCGCTGCCATCCGATTGGAAACGAGGAGAACCCAAATATACTGCGTTGTTTTGTTCCTCCCATTCCAATTCATTGCAATCAAGTTTAGTTTGTTTTGCTTTCAACTCAAGTAGAATCTTTGGAGGATATTGCACAATAGAGAGGGGAAAAAGTCAACCCGATAGCGAGAGGAGGACAAGTTCATTGCTTGCGCGCGAATCGATCTTGGCGCCCGTTGATCGATTGCCCCCACGAGTCCAGTCAACTTTTCAATAAACAAAGAGATATTCTATTTGTGTCAAATGGAAGCCTGTGTTGCTTTATAAGGCCAATTGGCTAGTAAATTGGTAAACACTACAAGAATGAAATGAAATTTCACTCTCTCTATTTGTTATTCCCCTTTCGGTAGGATATATATATATATATATATATATATATTAATAAACAAGCTGTTGTTGTTGTTGTGTTTTTGTAGCGGACGCATTCATTACCGACTGTCCATTTGGCAAGCTCTCTAGCTGGCCGCTGCTAACTCTGATAACTCGCACACATACACACCAAAGTGAAAGGAAACCTTGATAGTCAACTAAACTCTGGTGGTTTCGCCATAACTTTTCGACTTGATGGCCAATAGTGTTTAGTGTCGGTCGTGTCAGTTAGTCAGTTGCTGGATTTGGTTAGTTAGCTCGGGTTTAGAGTAAGGAGTTTAGAGTCCGAAGTCTGAAGAAGGGAAACTTTTTGGAATCTCTTGCCAACTATTTAATGGTTTTGATCGATTGATCAATTGGCCATCGGCTATTGCGGTTGCCCCTGTGGCTGGCTGGCTGGCTCGCTCGCTGGCTGGCTGATGGCCATTGACTCGTCACACTTGCGTTGGTTTGAGTTACTTGAAAGCTTGCTAGCCGATGGCAAGTCAACAGCGAGATAGTCATCACTAAGCAAACGCAAGTGCCTCGGCCGCTACTCTCGCCGCCGCTGCCGCCACCGTCGGTCAGGCAAATGCAACAATGAAATGGAATGAGTGTTTTGTGGTTCCCAGTGTCGCGACCACGTTCACGTCCACCGCGACCTTTAGACCTTAAGTGAGAGTAAATGTATACAGAATACAAATTTTTGATTGGCCACAACCGATCACTTGTAAGTGAGCAAGTCGATCAAAGGCGAAAGTCAACAAACTGACTAACTTGTGACGGAGCTGGAAGAAAGACAAGAGCCGCCGGCGGTGGCTAAGGTTGTGGGAAAGCTAGCGGGAGAGTATCAATAATTATTTAAAATCAATAAAGAACAAGGTTGCCGCTTCCCACACTCAACTCCAAGCTCACACCTCGCCCTTGATTGCCAATCGACGTTTGCCGCTTACGCAATTAGCTTGTTACCTGTTACTGTTGCTTTTGCTGCCGTTGGCCTTACCCCTTTGCGTTGGGTGGGCGCCAGTTTGCACCCGAGCGACAAGCGAGCGTGCATTTCGCGCGCACAAACGCGCTCGCCACACTCACAGGTAAATCCTTTGCCCCTCTCACCTTAACAATCGCTGCCACTAGAGCACCACTTGTTGCCGCACCCACAAACTCCTCTTCTTCCTTCAAGTGACTCTTGGTCACTCACAAAGGCTAAAGTGATCGACAAAAAGTGAAAGTAAAAGTGAGGAAAATCGATTGGCTCGTTCGTTGCGCATTTGAGCATAATGATTTGATGAGCTTCCTCCTACCTCCCCGACTTGCGCACTTTAGAAACCACACACACACACACACACACACACACAAGGCGATCACTTGTAGATTTTGAAAATGTAAAATGCTTTTGTTAAACCAGGAGCACGAGCGGAGAGAAAAGGAGTCAAAGATTACAGTCGGCGGTTGAGGTCTTTTTTGGGTAGAGCTTTTGCTAAGAAGTTGATTTGGTTGTGTGGTTTTAAGACAACAACTTTTATTTAATCCTATTTGCTTGCTCGATCGCTCGCTCGCTCTCGTTTGTCTCCCCGGTTGCCGTTGCAACTCGTTTGCCTTCCTGGTTCCGATTATTCAGAGCCGAAGAGAGCCAACCAAGTAGCCGAGGCGAGCTAACGAAGAGTCACCTGGAAAATTATGCCGCTGCTCACCTTCAATGATTATTAACTCTCCCCTAAAACCGGTGTAAAAATTCATCAATTGTAATAATAATAACTCTAATAATAAGCATGAATATATTTATAATGGGTCGAGGTGAGAATACTTGTTTGTTTGTTCGTTCGTTTTATCGCTTGCTTGCTTGCCTCTCGTTCAGTAAAAGAGGAAGGGGAATATGGATCAATCCTCGTGCCCGACGTTAGCCTGTTGTTCCGTATCAATTGCTTGGGAGGAGGGAAAGTGCATTGTATTGAATGCCGATTCTATCCGAGCTTACTTTTGCTTTTGCTTCTTCGAGGTCTGCTTCTTCGATGGTGACACACTCTTGGCCCCATCGCTTCCATGAAAAATGCTCGAGATAAACTGGCCACTCTTGTATAGGATGTGGGTAAAGATTCCGGTGGCCGCAAAGTACGCGATCCTTTGGTTGTTGTCCATTGATTCTAGATACTTGTAAACATAGAATCCTGACTCAAATTTGATATAATGCAACCAGGCAGTATAACAGCCGGTGTACAGGAGGGTCAATAGAACTGCCGATTCTCGGTATTTGTGGTTGACAAGTATCAGTAACAAGAAGTTGATAGGAACAATGACGGTGTGGGATGCATGGTTCAACCAATCGGGATAATACTTGCTAGCCTCGGCGGGCAATATAAACTCACGGCCCTGTAGATGCCAAACTGCCCAAAATGAGTAGACCACAGTGCTGCCAACTGGGTAGGCGAGAGTCGTGAACACCAAGTCCCTTGGCTTCTCGAGAAAGCGCAAAAAGTGGGCTAGAACATGGAGGATAGCGCTGAAGAATTGAATCAACAAACACTGATAGGTTAAATACTTTAAGTGTCCATATTTGTGCAATGGAGCAGGTGTTATCTTGGCCATTCCCTTAATGTTGTCATCGTATTGCATGAAATATATTGAGTATCCAAAGATTGCGGTGGCCGCCAAGCTGACAAGCAGTGAGATGGCCGACATTTTCTTAGGATTATATCTTCTGGTTGCTATTAATAGGTTTTCCGATAAAAAGTTATAGTTTATCAAACTAATTGGATTTTGCTCTTGATGAAAACGTCAACTTGATTGTTATACTTGAGTTTAGTCTAATACAACGACATAATACTTATCTACCTGATGTAAGATGTAATAAGATTTTAATGGGGAGGAAATATACAAGTTGTATACGATGTCAGTGCGGCAGCATCACAATGGCGTGGCGCCGCGTTGGCGGCGGCCGCCGTCGAAGCCACTCGTCATTAGCCTGTGGATTCTGCCATTGACCGTCATTTCCATTGCCATCGCCATAGATACACCGTGCTGCGTGCGTTGCGTTTCGCGCGGCCCTCTTCGGCTCATTGCCTCCCCCTCGTCTCAAGTTCGATAAGTGCGAGCTTTCCGTACAGGCGGCCGGTCGAATTGGGTGCACATGCACTGTGTGCACTTGCTACAGTCGAAGAATTTTTATTTACAAAGCGATCGACGAATGAGCATCCAGGCGCCAGTCTTGAATTAGTGCAGAAGTCTATGGGATTCTATGGAACAATCTTAGCACTGGAGAAAGAGTCGCAAAAACAGATACACTTTTTCCGCTGAAATTTTGTAGAAAAGCTAGGTCATGTTTTGCGACGGATCGGCGCGAAGATTTACAAAATAAATTCACCGGTTGTCACGATGGTACCCCGTTGTGGCCACGTATTGCGGCGGCACTCAATTAGAGTCTAGACTCAACAAAGAGATGACAAGAAGAGACAAATGGCCGACTGAAGAAGAGTGTGACACCGCCACGCCCGAGAAAAAACTTTCTCAAAGGTCAGGGGTGGTTGGCAAAGCAACTCGAGGAGCAGCTCTCTCTCTCTCTCTCCTTCTGCCTCTAAACTGCAAACAAGTTTGCCCGTCAACTTGGCGATGAAGGCAAGTGGCAATAATTGAATATATTGACTTTATTATTAGACACGAGAGAGCCTCGGTTCACCACTCTTGGCCCGGTCACAATTTATGGGTTACAATTTATGAGTTTGGCTCGCGAATCGCAACCACTTGTTTGCTGTTGTGTGATCGATCCTTTCGCCTAGTTTCAGTTACTGGCACCGAAATGGTGTCGCAGGTAACACTGACTCGCGCGCGAGTTGTCCGGTGATTAGCGCGCGAGCGCGTGTTTATTTCCTCAACCCCTTGGAAATGGAGGAGTTTATGGTATATCAGTAATATGCTCGTTAATATTGGAATGGAATAGGGTGAGATGGAAAAGAAAGTAAACATAAATATCAATTTAAAACCAAGTCAAGTTTCGGTAGTAATAACACAGTTTCAGTGGCAAAAGTCTCTCCCATAACAAGTGGCCGTTAAACGTCCACTTGTTGCCCGTTCGCTTGTTGGCTCAATCGTGATGTAATTTCACTACTGACGTGAAGTAAACGAGTTAACTTTCTCCTCCAGATTGACCACAAGTGTGGCGCCGAATGTTGTTTTACAATTTACAAATTATAACTTGCAAGTTTCAACTTGAACAAACTGTTTTGTTATCTATGAACTTGAAGTCGCCTAGTCCGAACCAACCAAAAGCAAGGCAGAAAGATCAACTTGTGATGGTGGTGTTAATGTTGTGCTCGACAGCGACACCACCACCACCACAACCACAACCACAACCCAAACCGCCGCCGATTTGTTTTGTACATTGACTCTCTTGGTTACCGTCGGCCAACCAGCCAGCCAAGCAAGCAACTGTTCGAACGCCGATGACCAGATCGTCTGCGTTTAGTCGATAAATCAATAATTGGCGGTAGCGGTGGCGGCAGCTCGTAACTCAAACTGCAGGTGGGCGCGCGACAGGCTAAAAGACATAACATGATGATGCAACTTGGCCATCAGGTGGCCAGTTAAACAGCCAGCCGGCCAATCGGCCAGTGAAAGCTAGTAAAATGAGCATAACTGAGAGAAGGAGAGTTTGCGATAAAGAAGACAGAATAGATTGATGTTCACTCTTTCTGGTATCTCTCTGGTTTGCTCTTTTGCTTGGCACTCTAATTCTTGCCGCTTGTCCGTTTAGTCGCTCGCGTTGAACGCGAACCCGCCGCGAGTCCAGCAAACCATTTGTTTGATTAGCAATCACGTTCTCGTCGTCACCATCATCATCTTGCTCGCTCACTTTACCTGGCTACTTCACCTCATAACTAGCTAAATGTTTTATTATCATGATTATTATTATTATTATTATTATCATTATTATCGCCATCAATACCACCAGGTAGCAAATCTGTGGTCGTTTGGTTAGCCGCTTTCCAGTTCAAAATGCTACCTCTCGCTTGTTTCCTATGCTCTTTCTCTGTTTCGCATTTCCTCGCATCTGTCGTTGGAAACTGGAACTTGGAAGTTGGAGTAGAGGATGTTTGGCGAGGAACCAGAAAACGAAGAAGAGGATTACGGACTAGAGGTAGTTGGGTGGGTGACAACAAGTTGCCATAGAGCAGTTTAAATTTGAGCAAAGCGCGTTTCTCGTAGGGCTAGGCCTACCTGTTTGCAAGCCAGCTAGACCAGACCAGACCAGACCAGACCAGACGAGTTGTTCCGTTATACGCTATGATGGCACTAAAAGCGCGACAACGAATACGACGACGACAACCATTTCATTACTTGTGTTTTAGAAGCTCTAGTCCTGATTCGAACTTGCAAACGATCCTCGCATTCGTTTAGTTTGGCTAGCGTTGTGATCAGCGGCAACTCGTTGCTAGCTGTTACAGTTTTGTTCTCCTATCGCTCACATTTAACAACCATCCCACGAGCGACAATATCCAGCAACAGGTTGCACCGAGACACTCAATTGAGTGTTTATTGGTTTCTTTCAAGCGTCTTGGCATCGTGCAATTTTATTGGCTCTTGACTAACGCCACGAGAGTTTAGACTTGAAGTTAAACGAGAGCAACGAGTGCTGAGCAAATAGTTCACTTTGTTTCTCTCTTTCAGTTTTTCTCCTCGACTGTAGCTCAAAGTTTTAGTTGCTTTCTTGCTCGCCAGCTGGTTGACTGGCCGATGACGTCAACGTTCATTATCATTATTATTATCATCATCTCGAGGAGGCGCCTGAGAAAAAGAATAGTCCTCTCTCTCTCAAGTTTTGTGCTTTTTCAGTTTCTGTTAATTGATAGCCTCTCTCGCTCGTTCATTGACTTGCCACATAAACTTGGTTGTTAGTGCAATCGAACTCGAGCCATGGGTTTTCGAGCGATCGATAGGAAAGAGGCGGCTTATTTGAGACTTTAAAGTGAGCAGCTGCACGCGAATTTCCTAGAAACAACAAAGCTCTTGTTTGAGTGAGCGAGTCGAGTTCTCAAGGTTGCGCAATAGAAGTAACAAGAACAGCAGCAGCGGCAGAAAGAACAACAAGATAGCCAACTAGAGAGGAGCCACTATTTCATTCAGCTTTTCCAAACGATTAACGACGAGCTGAGAAGCTTCAGCTCTCCCACTAACAGCGACGAGGGTGATTCTGCCGCCACCTGTCCTAAGGTGAATGCACTGTGACCGATGGCCACTTGTTGCACTCTGCGCTGAGCAAAACACTGACGGGCTGCGCCGCACCACATCGCACAAACGATGGTAGGGGTCAGCCGATCACCATCGTCGACGATCGTCTTCATCTTCGTACAGCAGTCGTCGTCGTCGTCGTGTTCGTCGTTGGCTTAGCCTAAGGGCATTGCGCGCGCCGCGCGTCTCTTTGCAAGCTCACAACTCGCTCGCCAACTTATCCCAGTTTACCTGGCAATCCCATCGCCGGAACCCGCCGCCCACCGGCCAATTCTATCTCCCTACTTAATATTTTCGTCGTGGACGAAGCGTCGTGAACCAACCAAGCGACCGATTTAGTCGACGCCGGCACCTCGTGGCCGCCCACTGAAGAGCAGCGACGCGCTCGCTTGCCACTTGTTGCATCAACCTCTGCCTCTTGGCATTAATCGTCGTTGTGATTCCAAACTCAATGCAAGCTCGCGCAACAGGTGAATGAATGTGCGCAAATCCTCTCATGCCGCAAAGACTACCACCACTACTACCACTAGCAACCACTTCAATGAATGACAGGGAAACTTGTTATGGACTTGGCGCTGCGGTTAGTTTGGTGGCCAACAACGGAGATACAGAGCTGGAAGAAAAAAGAATAACAACATTCATTGAAACAACTCGCAGCCAGCGTACAGTAACGCAGCCACCTGTTGTGAGCAATAGGACTTGGGGTAAGCTGAGAAGCGCGTCGCCTGCAGAACCGCCACTAAGCTGCTCATTTCCTGAATAAACTTTTTACATTCAGTTTGTTGTTCAGCCAAATAAATGGGAAATGAGATGGAGGAGAAAGAAGGAGATGAAAAAGAAGCGCCAATAGGGGGGGGGGGGAGCGTTTCAGCAGCAATAAGAAGGTAAAAAGAAGCCAAGTTCAAGCTGCGCGAGACGGCGGAAGAGAAACAGTAGCCGAGAAACTAAACGTCATCGGCTGCTTCTCCTTCTTCAGTCGTCAAGCCAAAGTTTAGTTTTTAATTTCTAGCATCGGATTCGCTTCGGTAAAAACAAACAAGAAATAGACTGGACTTCCCAAAGAGTGGTTCAAAAAAGAGACGAACGAACAGATCCGCTTCCGACCATCATGCATTCATCCATCTCGAGCTGTCTCTTTTTTCAAATGAGCAACTCAGGAGGAAAGAACTCGCACTTGCGCGAGCCCAAAATCCAAAGATTCGGCCAGTCGGCTAGTGTCTTTGTATTTAGTCGAGAAATTACCTTTCTATTTGTTCGTTTGTTTGTTTGTCTGTCTCCATGACTATGTTGTGGACGTGGGTATCACGCTACAACTGACAGGTAATATAATGACCACACTTGACTTTCTCGTCTCGCATTTCCTCTTCCTCAAAATCCTAAAAAGTCTCAAAAGTCTCAAGGTCAGTGGGATTATTGGCGAGCGAGTGGAGAAACTGAAGGCGTGAATGACGTGAATCCCTCTGGATCACATCCAAACCAAAGAGAGCAATCGTATGAGCGACGAGACGATTCAACAAGTGGGCGTTCCCGCTGCCACATAACCACCGACGGACTCTACCTGTCCGAGAAATTTCACGAGTGGACGTGGCGGTTTGAGGTATGGAGATTTGCATTCCCCTTGCTTGTGAGAAAACAAGAGATCGAAGAGTTTATTGCTTCAACTTGAATCTCAAATATTAAGCTAGCTCCTCGAAGCGAATTGAATGTAGCAAGCGGAAACAGAATCGAAAACCAATCGACGCGGCGCCTTATCACTCTCATCGAGAATTCGATCCTCTGCTTTGAATCAGTCAGAGTCGACAGGTGAGAGACACAAGCTACATTAGCCGCGAGCTGGCCAACTGTTGATTGAGTGAGCCGCTCCACGATGCATTCTAATTATGCGCTAAACTGGAGTAATGCTTATAATCAAGTGAAGGAAAAGAAAGATTCTTTATTTTGGAATGGAAGAAGTAAACTAAAGCAAAGTAATACAACTGAACCCACATGGTACACAATCGCGAGCGACGAGCTCAACTCTAGATCCTTTCAGTCTCTCATCATCCTCAAAAATACGATTCTCTTTCTAATTTCTCGCGTGATCGTGACTTTGTATTGAACTCGCATCAGAATGGCGGCCAACAAGTGGCGGCGGCAAGATTCCAATTTTGTTTTCTTTTTGCCGCCTTGTTTCTATTCGGATGATTCGTTGATAAAAAACATGCACCAGACAAAGAGCAAGTCATGTTCCCTCATATTAGATTATATGTAATATACCCGCGCGCTCGCTCACTCTCGACAACTTGTTGCTTCGCATCGGATTGAAGTTCAGTTCTTACCTGGACCCTCGAAGTCGGGGGAGGCGAGCAGTCGCCGCTGGTATCGTTGCCACCGATGCCGCGAGCAAGAAATAAAGCGCGCCGGTCGAGCCTGTGGAGTTTTGCTTGCCTCGTTCCCTCATTGGAGTCGAATTCGGCAAGAGAAGGGGAGGAGGTCGAGTTGGTCAGTTTGGTCGGGCGGCAAACTTGACGCAAATTTGAAGGTTAAAGACTCGGCGAGTTCATTTTGGCCAACAGTAATTGAGCATCGGCCGTCTCGTAATCAGTGGAACGAGCGATAAAGTAAAACTTTGAAGCATTATACATTTTCTGCTGTTGTTGTTGCGTCATCAAAAATAAGAAACTAGAGCGTCAAGAGAAAGGAATAAAAGAATCCCGAGCGCACGAGTTTTTTTGAATCCATGCAAGATATCGACGCCAACAGGTTGCCGCGCGGCGATCGATTCAAGTTTATGGGCTTCCATTGTTATTGTTGCTGTTGCTGTTGCTGCTGCTGTTTTTAGCAGCTCACTGTTTTACCTGCTCTTTTATCTCCTTATAGCAGAGAGAAGAGACGAGTACTTTTATTCAACCAACGCGGCGACTAATTAGCGCTGTTCATTACTAAATAAAAGGCACCCAAGCAAACTGAAATCAACTCTCGACTTGCGAGTTGCGACCTAATCGAATAACAAGTAAACTGAGCAGTCGGCTAGATGGCGCCCCAACTTATCTCTCGTGCGTAATCTAAGCCGGCAATTTTTCTCCTATCGGGCCCCAAAAAATTACACAAACTCATCTCTGAACTTGTAGTCGTTGGTTGGCCGTGAATTGGCCAACAATTTTTGCATCAATTTCACTGCCATCTACATGCTTAGACTCCTCTTCCCCTCGCTGCTCATAGCGCGTAAGCATCGTAAAGTTGCCCATTCCCATAAAGCCGTGCCCATAAACTTGAGGCTGGAGCAATGAAAAGTGAGCTAGCAGGGGACGAAGGAGAGAGAGAGAGAGAGAGAGATGGAGATGACGAGCGAAAAAGAAGAAGAGGAGGACGAGCTACAAGTGGCCATTAAATTGTCTCAGTGAGGGCGACGGCGGTAGTCGGACTTGGTGAGAGAGAAAGTCGCTTAAGGGCAACAAGTGGCTGTCTGACTTTGCATAGTGGCCAGTGGCTAGTCTGTGCACAAAGCGAAGCGGACTAGAGAAAAATGTACAGGCGCGCTGCTGAAACTTTCGCTTGCCGGAAGCTCAAGTCTAGAGAAGAAAGTTTTGTTAGCTAGCCAACTAAAAGGAGGGAGAAAGACGACGACGACGATGGAGAAGAAGGAGAATAAAGAGAAAGAGTATAAAAGTTTTCTCGTGAACGACTGAGATTCTTATCGTCGCCGTCGCCGTCGCCATGCTCGTTTTTCGTGTGAAGGTCAATTATCGGAAGTCGAGCAAAGCAAATGAGCAATAAGCGAGCTAGTCGAGGAAGGAAGAAGCCACAGGTTGGCTTCAAGTCGGCTGGAAGCGGGCAATTAAGTGGTTTGACTTCAATTCAAATGAATGTGCATGTGTGATGCAACGAGAGCCAACTAGCTCGCAATTTGAACTGGAGCAATGGCAAGTGAGCATCAGTATCAACGGCAGCAGCATCATCTGGATGCTGGTCAGCGGTTGCGTTAGGAATTTTGTTCCAACTCTAATGTGACCATCGGCGGCAGCCACACGACTTGCTGCTTCTGCTGCTCCCGCCGCCTCTTGTCTTGGTCCCATCTCTTTTAGTTATCTTATTTTGCGCGCTTAGCTCGCGTGTCAATGCTCAGGTAGCAGCTGAAACAACAGCAACAACCAACAAGCAAATGGCCACTTTATGTGTCAATGTTTCCCTTGCTCTCTCTTCCCTCTCATGGGCTAACCAATAAACCAGCTGCCTCTTGGTTCCGAATGAAAACTTTCACTTTTTCTCCTTCTCGTTCTTCTATCTCTTGAGTGGCAACAATGACTGAAAAAAGATAGCTAGCTTAGGCAGCAAAAGTATGCAGGCAGTTAGCTCGACGGGCAAAAGGCGCACAGGTTGTGCTTACAAGCAAAGCAAATATGAATTCGCCGGCCAATAGGGCAGATAGAGCCACGATGCGATCGAGAAAGTAGCGGTTTAAGTGAGTTTGTTTACCTGGTGGTAGCTAGCTAATTGGATCTTTGTCACATCCGCTCATTGAAATCATCTTTTTTCTGCTTCTCTATCTCTCTTTCTACATCCGCGTGCATCTTCAATTCTTTGAATAGATTGACGGAGTGAAGGGAAAAGAGCGAGAGAGAGAGAGCAAAGCTCACCTTTGTGCCTTGCGGCCATCGGTTCGGTTTACTCTAGACTTTCGTTTTAGCCGGAAGATTATGACTAATAACCTTTCGAGCCTCTGTTATTATTAGTGGCGCTAATTAGTTTTGTGTGGTGGCAGCAGTGAGAGTTAATAATTATGATGAACTGCCTAAAGCTTTTGAGGATATGATTTCCGTTTTGTGAGTCGCCAGTTGTCGCTGATATTAGTTAGTACAAACATACAAGCATTTGAATAAGAGCTACACACACTCTCAATTATTTTGATCGATTTGTCGTGACTCTCTTCCAAAAGAAAACCTTGATATCAAAGCAAAGAAAACTAACTCTAATCTCAATTCTGGTGCCCGCTCGTCTCAATCGAACAGGTGGAAGTGGAAGTGAATGTAAAATTAAATAAACCAAGAGGAAACCTGCGGTCACTAACTAATTCACCAGCAAAGTTTAATAGGCATTCAGGTGAGTCAACCGCACAAACTGTGGAAGCAAAGTCGCAATATATAGCCATATAATATAGCCGACCTGTTGCTAATTAGATCCATCATTTGAGAGGCAACTTTCGCTTTCTTTCGTATCCTAATTGAAGGGAAATTGAGCGAAATGTGCCCACAAAGCCGCCAGTAACTTTAATGTACTGCACCCTCTCGCTAGGAACCAAACAACAAAAGCGTTAATTTGTGTGTTTTCCGTTAATCTATCCGCCGTCAGCATCAGGTGGTAGTCGTGCGCCTGCTGTCTCCTGAGCCCATGTGTGACTCATCCGCTCATTGGAAAATCTCTTTCAGTAGTTGACCCGAAGTCAGTTAGTTCAACTGAGTGATCGGATTCCATAAATCACCCCTCGCATCAGCCGCCTCCCCCATTTGCCCCCCCCATCTTATCAAACTTTACTTTTGAGTAGTTATTTGCTAAATGTAACTGTAGCTTAAAGGTGTGATGCCAGCTGACGTTTTGATATGATGACCGACAAGCTAGTTAACTGTAAACTTCTCTCCAAAAGGTTGGAGAGATTAAATCTCGACGAAGTTGCATGGGCGACGTGCGACATCATTGAGATAACGGCAACGGCGACTTCTACTACGAGGACGACCGAAAAGTGCAAGTCTCATTCTGCTCACGTAAATCACTTACGAGTTCCTCTTCTCTTGTGGAGCTAAGTGGTTCGAGTTAGTCTCTCGTTGGCTCGTTTCATTCCAATTTCTTACCTGAAACCGAGCGAGATGAGCTCTCGCTAATTGGCTTGCACCTGACAGTTGGTTTATCTTGCCATTCAATTCCATAATCCACTCAGCTAATGGCTGATACTAGTAAGGCGGCAGCAGCAGCGTCGTCGTTTGCTCGCGAGAGTATCTGCGGCGGTTCTCACCTGCGGCCAAGTCAAGCGGTCACCTGGCTGTTTGATTTGCTTAGTTGCAGCAGCAGTAGTGGCTGCTGTTACTGCCGCCGCCTTTTCAAGTGGTGGATTTAGTGAGCAGCGCTTGCAGTGGCCGGAACTAGGAAGGTAACTGCACTCTTTAGTTGCAACCAACAAGAGACTTTTTGCGCCATACAAACAAACTTTTTGAAATTGAGAGAACTAACTTGGAAATTGGCCACTCAATTTGACGACGACGACGACGACGACGACGACTACGACGACTACGACGATGATGACTAGCTCGCCAGAGTCAAAGATTCAGTGACTAGCTTGGCAAACAAGAAGCAACACGCCGCCGGCCACCAAGCGAGAGGAACATAACTTGTGCTTACAGCTTTTGGCGACTTCTTCCTTTCAGTTGGGAGTTAAAACACAACCGCCGGCTAGAAAGTGCCACTTGTTGCACACCGCCACCAGAAAACTCAACAACTGCCACTTGTTGTGGATCCACCACTCTGAGCTCTCCCTTTCACTCTTACTCTTACCATCTTCTGTGCACTACTCGGTGATTGATCAATTTGGTTTCGCTCAAACTCAAACTCATCGCCTGGCGTCGTCGGCGTCGTCATCGCCATCGCTTCTAGCCCTAACGGTAAGGCAGGGCGGCAAAGGCAACAAGTAGGAACAGCGGCAATCTCAAACTGCCGCCGTGACACTTGCCTGCGAGTTTTCGCTTGCTGTCGCGGCAAAGGTAGTTGGCGTTGACGTTAGTGTTTCTGTTGACGTTATTGTCGTTCCCTTTGCTTGTTGCTGCTTTGGCTGTCGATGTCGTTGTCGTTGTATTCCCAAGATGCGCCGATCGAATGTGTGATCTACTTGTCGACCGGCCGGCTAGCTAGTTCAGGTGAGCTAAAGCCTAGAGCGCCAAGCCAGCTCCTTGGGCGGAAAGGGAACCTCTTGTCGTGCCATTGTCGTCGCTGTAGTGGTCGTTGTTGTCCCTTGTCCTCCTCCACCAAGTCGCTCGCCTAGTGCACAGTTAGCCGTTCGATGGTTGAGTAATTGTGGCTTTCCTCTCCAATTGGCTGCCGCCTATTACTTGCCGCCTCTTGGCGCCACTCAAGTTGCCGTTGAGTTGCCTCCAAAGCCTCACTTTAGTTTAGTTTTGTGTGGTGCGATGCGGTGCGGTGCGGTGTGGTGTGTCTCAGGAAAGAGGAGAAAGAAGTGAAGAGGATTTACTGAGCTACTTAACTCAATTGCCACACTCGATGGTCCAGGATGCGAGGCGATGAGTACAGTTCGGTTCAGTTTGAATCGGTTCACTGCAACAGGTTGCCGAGAGGGGGACACACAACATAACAACGGGCGCTACTTTCACTCGCCACTCGTGGTCTCTTCAAAATGGCCATCTATTCAAAAGCCGTTCAAAAGCCGGCGCAATCCGTTGAGTTTCACAAGGGGAAGGGTGGAGAGACAGAAAGACATAGAGAG
>WNKI01000002.1:7003368-7027475 GCA_015350385.1 Aculops lycopersici
GAGAGAGAGAGAGGGACCATAAGGCAACAGAGTAACTTTATCTCCAACTTCAACTCAAACTCGAACGGAATAGACGACAACTGAGACCAACAGCGAGACCGAGACAACGGAAAACTTTCGCTTCAGTTGGCAAGCCAACTGACGACACACAAGCAGCAAGTTGCCAGTTGAGCAGTCCACTGATCGGATTCTCCTCATCGACTGAATGGGACTTCCCTTTTTTCTCACTTCCTCAATTGGTCGTCGTCGTCGTCGTTGATCTTCGTCGCCGCAGCGAGCTACAGCAAGTGAGTAGGCAAAAGTAACAAAGTCACTTGTTGCATTGCGTCGCCTTAGCCCCCTAAACTTGCCGTAAGTCGCCAGTCGATGAATGGGAGAGGAGAGTTGAGGCTAAAGCCGCAACACTGACAATCTTCAGTCGCCCATTCGACTGATGAGCCACTTTTTTATATCTCTCTGTGTATCTTTCTAGCATTGGATATGCTACACACAATGAAAACGCGGCATATCCGCTCGCTCGCTCGCTCGGATGTCGAGTGTTGCATTCTTGCAAGTAGAAAAACTTTCTTCCCCTTCCCTCCTTGGCTCTCGCTGAGGCAGGCAACAAGTGGCCAGGCAACCTGTTGCTGCCCACCCCCTGACGCTTGCTTAAACTTGCGCGAACGAAGAAGCGAACCAGAGAGTCAGTCAGTCGGCCAGTCAGCCAGCTAGCTTGCCAAGCGTCGTTTCGAGAGCCGGCAGAGAGCGGCGGCGATTCGAGCGCGAGTTGCGCGGAGCTTGCGAGTTAGCGAGCAAACGAGCGCCAGCGCTGTAAACAGGGACACACAGACACTTGTTGCTGGCACAAGCGCATCTCGTTACGTTGTTAGTTTCAATGATGCAGCAGCAACAGCAGCAGCAGCAGTGGTTGAGATAAGTTGCAAAGCAACTTGAAAAGTTAGAGGAGCGGTTTTGGTTTGGTTTGGTTGGCAAACGCAATGCAACGCAACGCAAACGAAACGAGCAACGCGAGCCCAACAACTTGAGAGCCAGACACTGAGAGTTTCCCCCTGGCGCCGTTTCGAATGTCGATGGTGCTGAAGAAATTTTGGTTTTTCTACTTGCGCCAATGAGTCTCTAAATTTTACCCATAGCAGCAGCAGCAGCAACATCATCAGTCAAATCAATTCTGCCGTGTTTGTCGCTGATGGCATGAAGAAAGGGAGAGGGAGCAACAAGTGTTTGTTGGTGTGTGTGTGGTGCGTACATAGCGCGAGTGTTTACCTCGATGTTGAGAAATAACACTCAAGTCAATATAACCAAAACTTCAAGATATCACTCATAGAATCTTAATAAAGAAAGAAATAATAATAACTTACTAACCTCGACCAAGCTGTATATTCTACCAACAACCCAAACGCAACAATCATCAAAAGGATCAAGATGAAACTCTTTGGCCAGCCGCTGGGCAAAGTTTGCAGCCCAAAGGCAATGAAGCAATTAAACGACGCCATCCAAGAGGCGTCGCAATTATCATCAAGTGGCCATTTCATATCAAATAAACACAAGCGAATCTCGTCGAGTGCCACCGCGACGGCCATTAGAAAGTTGGCCAGTTTAGATTTGGACGACAATCATCCGGGTAACACAAAGTTGCAACGAGAGCATCGCCGCCGACTAATGCTCGCCGTTCTACCTGAACCAATCAAACGAATGCTCATAGAACTCTACTTGAAGGCGCCCCAAACTGTGGGAATCTTTCGCAAGTCTCCAAATGCCAAACATTGCAAGGATTTGCGGGCCAAATTAGAAGCGGATAGCTCGACTTCGGTGGACGAGTTTCAGGTGAACGTGATCGCGTCAGTGTTGAAGGTAAGTGGATCGAAATCATTCTTTTTGCAATTAACATTATGATTATTATTGTTGTTGTTGTTGTTGTTGTTGTTGTTGTTGTTGTGGTGGTGTTTGTGGTTGTTGTTGTTGTTGTCATTGTTTAACTTCACTACACTCTGCTCTAATTGAGAGATTAAGATTGACAAGTGCATTGTTATTGTTAGTTGCCAGTTGTATGATTTGTTTGGTGTCTAGTTGTAATATGTGGTGTCGCGTCGTGTAGCGATGTCGCGTTATGTCATCAACCCGATTGATAATTGCCCATCTTGTCCTCCTAGTCTATCATCGAAATCCTAGCTCAACGTAACCATTTGCAACCTACGACGAGATATTCTCCGACTTCTCACCGTAAACTGTGTATACGTTTTGCTGTCCAATTATCGGGTAGTACATGACAGTGGTTCCAGTGTTAAGCACCTCGATTCCTATCCTAATTAGATTGTTTCCGATTCGATGTAAGTGTTTTGAATTTGCGAGGTAGAGTGTCGTCGTCGTAGTCGTGGTCGTTGTTGTCATCATCGTCATCATTATTATCGTGGTAAATAACGTATCAATCCATTAGATTTTAGTCGATTCATGTTCGTGTGGGTGGATGTTTTTGGTTTTGAAGTGAAGTAAGTGAGTAATTGAGCGAGAGGATAAGAGACGATGCTTGATTAGATGTCTTGTTAGTCTGTTAAAGTCGATCAGCAAAATTAATGTTCATCGTGCTCCTTAAAGTGAATCAAAATTTCAGTTTAGTTAGCTAGTCTAGTTCGAGTTTTTGGGCGATTCAAAAAGCAATAATAGATCTGATTGCGTATCAAACACACCGACAGGGCAGTAGCTGTTGGATCGAAGTAGCAGTTGTGGTGGTAGTGGTGGCGATAGAGATTGATGTTGTTGCGCGTCTCGCCCTCGCCCTTTCTTGCCAAGCTAACGAGAGTTGGCTCGTCTCTTGAATATGCTAGGCTAGGCTCGTGCGCGATGACGGCCATCGATAAATCGACACACAATATTTCAGTGGCAAGCTAGAGGTAGCGAAGGCTAGTTGCGTCCCTTCCACTCTATTAAGTGTGACGCCATTTGAAATGAACTAAAGTGAGAAACGACTACCTTCATCGATGAGATGTGTGTTTGTACGACGAAGCTCAGTGTTGAATGCGAACGCGAATGTGAATGCAAATCAACAGGTGACAGGGTTCGGGCAACAAGCGGCGAGAAGCAAAGAGGAAAAAGTGAGAGCTTGATGGAGGAAGTGACCGCGATAAGATTATTGTTCGTCTCTCCAATTTATCGGCTTGCCATTCGCTGTTACGTTGCGTAACTTAACGTTATGTACGAAATACTAGTGGCCAAATGGATGACCACATTGAGGCAACAGACACACAATGAAGAATGCAACAGATCGCCGACGACCAGCACCGGTACCGGCGGCATGCAACCCTCTCGCTCACCCACCGAGAGGATAGCATTAGCCACTTGTTGTGCTGCTCGCTACTTTTTGGTCTTGCCAATCGGAAGTGGAACTTTTTGCTCATGGTAGTGGTGGTGGTTTCTGTTGTTGTTGTTGTTGTTGCTGCTGCTCGTATCACTCTTCTTACACAATTTCGGTCTACTTTTCTTTCTTGCAGTTGATGCTGTTGTTGTTGTTATTTTTTCTTTTGCTATTAGCTATCCGTTAACTTTCTCTCATTCTCTTTTTTCACGCTTTCCCCGGCCGAGGTGTCGAGTCAGCAGCATCGACGCCTCGCTTTTGCACAGTTTGCCCCAGGAAGTCCCACTGTTTGCCTGCTCTACCAGCCTACCGGCCAGTCAGTCTTCTCATGTCGACAATCGACTTGAAGCAGATCATCTGCTCCAATCATTAGTGTTGATGATTTATCGCAAGCACCACCGAGTAACGGAACAGAACTTGAAAAGGCGCAGGTAGCCTGATTTAGTGTAGAGTGGTGTGGTGTTGCATTGCGCCTCGATTGCTACTCGATCCACTGCGCCAACCGCCGGCCACCACCTGAGGCGAATGAAGCCAACTCCATTAGCTTGCCAGCCAAGCGGCGGAGGCCTCGTTGGCACATACATTACACATCATCGATATGTGTAATGTGTGTATGTGTTTGTGTGAGTCGGTAGTGTCTGGGTGCCGGTGTCGTTGATAGTTGTAACACATTCTGATTTCCCTCAAGGTGACGGAGTTGCGCTTTGGCAAAAAGTAAGAGTAAGTGAAGAGAGAGGGGGGAAAACAATTAGGACACTTGTTGCGCCGTCAATTTAGATGTCGATGTCGTAGTTGGCGTGGTCGTCGTCTTCGATGTTGTTGCTTTTGTCGAGGTGATCTATTAAGCTTTCTGCTATGTGCGTAGTGATCTCACACTTTAAGTCCTATAAGTTGGGGAAAAACCTAGACTCACAATTGTAACTCAATATCCAGCGAGTGACAGTGATTCATTGAGTCTCTTTCCTGAAGTCCAACTGTGCTTTAGCTAAAACTTGCAACGGGACTTTGCGACGGTCGCAACAACACTGCAGCCGTTTCTGCTGCAACTATCACACCGACTACCTGTTGTTACCCGCGTAGCTCGCCTGCGCTGCGATCGTTTATTAAGCTCTCGCCCGCTCTACCTGGCGCCAAATTTCTACCTGTGTGTTTGTGCGTGTGCACAAAATTTACGCTCGCAAACCCACACAAAAAACTAAACTATCTTGAAAACTTGACCACATACGTCATTCCAAATGAAGAACCCACAAACTAACTGACCATAAACCTCCTCTTACCTGACCTTTTCATTTGGAATTGAATGATTACTTGGGATTAAACTCTCGTTCGCATTTGGATTTGGGAACACACAACTCAACTTGGCCATACTAAAAACAACAGGAATGGCTTCGCTCGCTTCCAGATTGTCTATTAATGTCGCGTTTGTATCCGCAATGGATCGATGCGGCCAAGTTGATCGAGCCGCTGCATCAGCACAACCAAATGCGCCAGCAACATTACGTTGACCAGCACCTGTTGCTAATGTCCACTTTGCAATGCCGCTCTCAGTCGTTGATCCAACAAACTTCTTCCTCCTCTTCTCCGTCTTCCTATGGCGACGCTTCAAATGGTTTCCCGGCGAATGCGGAAACTGGCAGAGCGAGTGATTCTCTTGGTGATAACAGAGCCAGCTCAAGGTTGGCAGAAAGTCCATTGACCGATGGACGTACTAATACTCAGCAGCAAGCTGATACGAAAAAGCATCAGCATCAAGAGCAAAGTAATAACCATATCAGCAACAGTAACGGCAACAGCAACCAGACTAACAACCAGAACCAAAGCCAAAACAATTGCAACAACCACCGTCAGTCACCTGATAATGTAGCGCGACGCGCTTTATCCTGCTCAACCATCTCAAAGGCCAACAGTCAGCACAATTTAAATTTGAACCAATCTATCGATGATATAACCGCTCGTTACTTACAGCAGCAACAAAATGGCAACAAATCAAGTGATTCCAATGACAAGTGGTCAGAGTTTGCGCTCCAAGAGCGACACTCCGAGTGCCTCAGGATTGTTCGGCAATTACTGGATGCCTTAAATGTTAGCAACTTGATAGTACTACGCTCGTTTATTTGTATCCTATGGCACATTCACGAGCAGAGCGAGGAGAACAAAATGTCGGCAAACAATTTGGGCGTTTGCGTTGGCCAAAGTCTATTAAATGACGAGAATCAACCTGCAAGTGTATTTAGTTTCAATGATTCGTCGTCATCATCGGGATCGTCGTCGGGAGCTACGACAACGACAACAAACTCAACCTCATTCTATAATAATAATAATAATAATAGCAACAACTCACCTGCAAGCTCAATGTTATCCCACGCCGGCTCATCCGTTAGCTCGTCGGCCTTATATAAGCGCCATAGAAGAACCAGATCTCAGTGCCTCCTGTCCTCGACTCTATGGTTAGCAATGAGCCCAAACAACAACAACAACAACAACAGCAACAGTAATAATCATAATTATAATAACAATTCGCCAACATCAACAGGTGGCATTGGCATTCGAAAGCGCAACAGCAACCAGTTGCGGTCGACATCAACCACGGGATCTATGGCCGCCCTGCACCAAGCCGGTTACTTGGACACTAGTGGGGCGCAGGAGACTGCGAAGTATGTGCCAATTTTATTGGCATTTATGATTGAGAATGCGCCCGCTCTCTTTGGCGACGATATTGTTTTAATGTTTGATGATGTCGACATTCTAGAGCGCAAGGCGAGAATCCTAGCGGAGCTAAGACTCGAGCGCCAGCAACAACAGCACGAGGAGTTGATGGCAACATCATGTCAATCCTCTTCCTCGTCGTCGTCGTCTTCATCTTCTTCGTCTAGCCGTCAAACAAATGAACATCAACAGGTGGACATGGTAGACTCGTCAGTGGGAGGCGGTAGCTCCACCTCTATGAGTATAGTTGATAGTAACTCGATTAGTGTATCGAGTGAAGACGCCAACAATAACAATAACAGCAACTATAACAGCGATAGCAATCATGACGGTAACAAGGAAAACTGCAAAGCTGCCACTTTCACCGATGCAACGGCTCCTCAAACGGCACCCAGGAAGTTGCTACTGCTGAGAAAATCCTCAGGTGTCAGTTGCACTGGACATGACCAGCCCGACACTTCAATCTCGACATCACCGACGACAACCTCGTCGTCGCCTTCATTCGGCAGGCTGACAGTTTTGCCACCAGAGAAGCAGATTGCGCAACACAAAATCGAGGTTCATGTTGGTGGTAGAAATAGTAGTAGTAGTAATGGTAGCAGTATCGAGGGTGGAAACAATGGAAAGGCGGTGAGCAAGGAACGTGAGCAAGAAGTTGATGCTAAAGCCACAACTTCCATCCTAATAGTCAACTCGTCAGTGCCAAAGACAAAGCATCAGCATCAAAATTTGAGCAGACAGCAAGCGGAAGTGAACACAAGTCCTGCATCTTCGCCAAGTTCAGGTGTGTCGTCGTCGTCCTCCCCATCCGAGAATCGACTAACAGGTGTTCCAGTGAAACAACAGTTGTCTTCATCATCTTCGCCAAGCTCCGGAGTCTCAACTAATTTGTCCTCAAGTTCTGGGGTATCGACCAACTCATCTCCAAGTTCGAGCGTCTCCACAAACTCTTCACCTTCGCCGCCACCGGTGGCATCGAATGGCGAGCAAAACTCAATGCATCGTGGACCTGGTGGCATGTATCTCAATAATAACCAGTCAAATTGCAATGGTCAATTCCCTCAAAACTACCAGAGACCCTCGCTGAGACCTGAGAGATCGCATGTGATGCTATTACGAGATTACTACTTGTCATTGCAACACGAGCAAATGGTTCAACAACAGCGACTCTATGCGTATCGCAACCAACACAACCAGGGCCAATATCAACAGCAACAACAGACACCTGTTTTGAGACAGCGACCTGAAAGCGGAAACTACACTCTCGGTCGCCAAGTTGTATCTCTACAACAGCAGCAGCAACAACAACAACAACAACAACAACAACAACAACAACAACAACAACAACAACAACACCAACCACAACAAGCACATCATTTACCAACACACCAACAGTTTCATTACGGGTCACTAACTGTCCAGCCGACGGTAGCTCAACAGCAGCGGCTCCAGATGCAACATCACCAACAACAGAAGCAACGATTGGCGCAAAATATCACAGTGGCAGGCCACCAAGACCACCATCCGCAACTAGCTAGCCACCAGCTCGTGCAGCGGCCAACGCCTCGTTTGGCCAAGATTCGTCAGAATCAATTCTATACCATTCAATACTACGTCAAGTCCGAGAACCAGTACTCATCAGATGATTCGGACGACTCAACGGGCGAGTGGATGCAAAGTACAATGGTTTAATGAGAAGCTGGATGGTGGAGAGTCAAACTCGTCATAGGGTTACCAAAGCCGTTTATTTAACAGTTTGTCGTCACCAATTCAGCTCGGTAGTTCCACATTCGCGAGGCGAATGAGCAACGGGCAACGGCAAAGACCATTTGCTGTTTTTTCGTTGTTATCGTCGTTGCTACTGCTGCTGCTGTAGTTGGTGACGGCGGTGCTCCTTCTTTTGGAAAGACCAAAACGAAATCCACGATTAGGAGGAAATAAAACGTTCAATGAGAGAGAGAGAGTGTGTTCCGAAGCGCGCATCAGTCGCTTAGCAAAATGAGCAAATCTAATGAGCGCCAACCATTGATATTATGCTGGTTGCGCAATGCAACTCCAACTGGCGACAACCACCGACCGCCAGACTTGAAATAAACTTGCCTCTACTCTCTTATTGTCTATGCCTCTACTATTGCCGCCGAGGATGCTGCTAGCAATGATAAGGAGAACTAGCAGCAGTGTGTATGTACATTAAACAACCACCGCCGCCACTCGGCATCACCGAGTTTGAATAGTTGCTCTTTTCTCCCTAATTTTAGTCGTAGTCTTTGTCGTAGTCGCTGTTGTTATTGTCGTGCCATTAGCTTGTCGCCGTCAGATTATCAAGCGCGCAGAAGAGCATCGAGCAACACTGAAAACTAGCTTATCGCGTGCTAACTTGGGCCCACAGGCACAGCATTTTGGAGACGACAGAGTGAGACTTGTAAAGCTACATTGCAAAAGCCCGAAGTAAATGTGAGTGCGATTGCAACGACGACGACCAGCTGAAGCTTACATAGGACGCTAATGTTGTTGTTCGTATTGTCGTTATGATTCAAAGACAGAAAAATTCACAGACTTGGTAATTCTCGGCACACTTCTGATTTCGAGCCACCCATTGCAGCCTCCGAAACACGTAAATTTGCGCGCGCTAAAAGCGAGTGTTAAATGCTAAGCTAGTGGCAAGCGAGTGGTCGCTAGGTGAGGCTGTCGCTCAGGGCCTCTGTGCAATATTAACACGCACAGAGAGCCAAGCATTGGGCACAGGAGACGAACCTGCTGCCGGCCCGGCCGCAGCTAGCGGCCCGAAAGGAAAAAGGTTCAGCGAAGCCAGCGGCCGCTTACATGGAAAAACCATAGCCAGTGGGCTAGTGTGATTCAGGCGACGCTATCGTGGAAAGCAAATCGGCGAGGCGGCAGCTTTCTATTTGAGTTTGCGCAAATTACAACGTGGCAAGTGCGATTCGAGTGTGTTTTTCATACTCTAGAACGGCATTTAAGCGCACTAATTTGCGCAAATCGCGATGGCTTCAAGACACTCTTTCCCTATCTCAATGTGGATGTGTTGTACGTAGCAAGCCGATCGCGACGGCGACGGCGGCAACGATGACTACACCATCGTGGCGCGTTGCAAAGGCAGATGCTCTCCATAATATTCTTCACGTCGCAATAGTAGACATTAGATAATATTATATATCAATCTATATATCCCTATCTATATATACATCTATTAACACAAATACAAACACAAACACACTCATACCTACATACAAATATACCTGCTACTATTATTGAATATTGAACATCAACTAACAAAACAAAACCAACCATCAGAACCACACTTCAAAATGGCAGACCAGCTTACGGAAGAACAAATCGCCGAATTTAAGGAAGCCTTTTCCCTTTTCGACAAGGACGGCGATGGAACCATCACAACAAAAGAGCTGGGCACCGTCATGAGATCCCTAGGCCAGAATCCAACAGAGGCCGAGTTGCAGGATATGATAAACGAGGTGGACGCTGACGGAAATGGTACCATAGATTTTCCCGAATTTCTCACAATGATGGCGAGGAAGATGAAAGACACCGACTCCGAGGAGGAAATCCGCGAGGCTTTTAGAGTATTTGACAAAGATGGTAACGGGTTTATTAGCGCAGCCGAGCTGAGGCACGTGATGACCAATTTAGGTGAGAGGCTCACAGATGAGGAGGTTGACGAAATGATTAGGGAAGCTGACATTGACGGCGACGGCCAGGTAAACTACGAGGAATTTGTTACCATGATGACATCAAAATAATAATAATTCCGGCAGTAAGCAAGTAAATTTAATATTAACAAGACATTTATGAAGGAGGAGGATCAGAAAAGACATACACTCTTGAAAACTATGAACACGAATGAAAATCTCAACAACAATATTATCAGCACCTATCACCTATTATTACGATATTACATCATCATACTCCCAGCGGCAAATGTGAATTTGCAAAACACACACAAATTGCAAAAGCAATTCAAATCATACAATCAATTATGATGAAATACCATTAAAACCGATGCAATTTGTTTATTAGTTCTTCAAAAAAATATATATTAATCTTGCTGGTTTAAGAATTGCGCAAGAATAAAAGTATTAATTAATTATTTCAGGAGAATGATCTCCGATAAGTAAGATTATGGTTTATGATAACGATGATTGTGGTCTATGCGCCTCTCAAGTTTCTACTGTTTGAATGCCATGTCTAAAGTTGCTAACAATTTGGTGATATGTTGCATTTGGCAATCTCAAACGGTTTGTATAGCAAGTAGTTGAAAGCAAGATCGATAACAATGATTGCAAGTCCTTGATTGGCGTTGTTAGGTTATCAAGCTCAATTTCATCGTTCATGTGACAATTTTTCATTACAGATTAGATTTTTCTTTATTTCGCCTCGACTGTAGGCAACTTAGCATCGCCGATTATATCGGACGCAAGTTTCGAAATATCTTTATCGAAATATCGTCTGAAAAAATAAAGTTCGTTCAATTGTTTTGGAACAGCTCGGAGTGGATTCCTCGCTAGGAGATCATTTTCGCGAGATGGTGTCGGTCGCTTGTGAACCCAACCGGCCTCGACAGATGGCTTGCCATTCTCGTCAACATTATCACTATTGGTGTAATTCATGCGACCATCGTCATCCTCATCACTGTCCTCTTCGCTAGATTCATGTTTAGCTTTGGCATCGTCGGCGTTGTTCACTAGTAAGTCTGTGTTATACCCTTTGATCTTAGTTATGGTTGATAGTAACAATTGCGCAAACTCTGGTTGACTGTTAAGGGCAACTTGCAACATTCGTTTTATAAATGCTTCCTTTCTCTCCAGTACAGTGTCGTCATTGATAGTTTCCAACAATAGACCAGCGAATGCTTCCTGCCTAGACGAATATTGCAAAGAGGGTTCAATGAGCTGGCCGAAAACGAGATTATAGAATCTATCCTCAATTGGAACTTTCATCAATTGAGCTCGTTTTGTTACAATGTTCTTGATCAAAACCATAGCAACAACTCGCATCCGAAAGTTGACACTGTGTACCAGCTTGTATAGGGTTTGTAAATGTTGTTCAAAGACATCTGTCTTGAGCTTAGTGTATGGATAGGCTCGATTTATACCAACTAGGAGTGCATTCATGAGTTTGGACTCTAATGTATTTTCTTTGTACAAAGTTATGTACAAGTCTAAATATGTTGAGACGAGATCATTTGCAACATCCGTATTTCCCCTGACCAATTTGATACGCGACAGCAAGGATATTGCATAATATCTAGCCTTCGGGGTTTGATTGGGTCTCTTTAAGAATCTTTGGACGTATTTTATAGCTTTAGATCGCAATTCAGGCTTCTCACTATTTACTGACTTCTCAACTAAATGACCTGCTGTATGGGCTAGTTTTGGAATTTTGTCACCAACTTTGTCTATGAGTTTCTCTAGAATGTACTCTTTGTTTTCAACATGCTTCATTAGAAGTTCAGATAAAACCCATATGGCTTTTCTTCTTGTTTCTTCTAAGTTGTCGAATGCAACCAAGCTTAGTTGATCAACAAATTTGGTGTAGTAAAATCGAACTTTTTGTTTGTCGTCATCGTTGGTGATGGTGCAATTTTTCTTGCTTAGATTAAGTGAGTCTAGGAATAGTTCTCTTAGGGTGGTCATGGCCATTACACATTGTCTCCTACACTTCCTAGGATCTACCATCTCAATCAGCGTATTCAAGCTAGACCAATTTCTTGATTCATGAATCAACAGGGTATGAGCCGCTAGCCTATCGGCTATAGTACCCTTCTTCAGAACCGTGTCAAACCATTCTGTTTCTGTCTTGTTTTTCGGCATTTTGATATGAGATGATAATGTATGGTCTGTAAGTTGTAGCAATTAAGAGGAAACAGTAATGAAGATCAAGAGTAGACTGTGATGATCAGGAATTAATCTTAATGAGTGTTCGTGTAAACAACAAAACAGCGTGAGTCTGCCATGTGCACAAAAAAGTTCATCATGTTGCTCGACGATTCAAATTGTGCGCCATGACATCTGCACACGCGTTGCAGCAGTCTTCCGCCGGCTACATACAAAGCCATTCGCATTTGTGTCCCACACTGGCCACACCAGAGTAAGTCGCTCTAAAATCCGCCAGACGGCGTGGTGCGTCTGAGATTTACGACAGTCCGCTCAGAGAATTGGCTCACAAGTAGGGACTAGCGGATAAAAAGAGAACTGTTTTTATGCAACCCTGAATGCGACAGTGCCGTCATCACGCTAGTAGTTGGATGCCAGATAACATGCAGATTTTGGATCCGCTTCAACATGCGCTAACTTAATTGATATCTATGGATGCCTTTTGAAAAAGAGAATAATTTATAAAAATAATATAAACAAATCACTTATCAAGCCCTTATTAAGATCAACATATTGTCCCTTAGCTAGCAAGTTTGGGTGAAAACACATCAAATATGGCAGATCTCAAAGTGCAAGACAGCACACTAACACCCCTTTCAAAGGAGGTTATAAGCAAGCAAGCAACCATCAACATTGGTACAATCGGTCATGTGGCCCACGGTAAATCAACGGTTGTCAAAGCTATTAGTGGCGTCCAAACTGTCAGATTTAAGAACGAGCTGGAACGTAATATTACAATCAAATTAGGTTATGCGAATGCCAAAATATACAAATGCGACAACGACGCCTGTCCTCGGCCTGGTTGCTACAGGTCGGCGGGTAGTAATAAGGAAGATGAGTTCCCTTGCGATAGATCTGGTTGTGGTGGCCGATTTAAAATACAAAGACATGTATCATTTGTCGATTGTCCAGGTCACGACATTCTTATGGCCACCATGTTGAATGGTGCCGCCGTCATGGACGCAGCCCTATTGCTTGTGGCATCAAATGAAGCTTGCCCACAACCACAGACCTCGGAGCATTTAGCAGCCGTCGAGATCATGCAACTACAACATATACTAATTCTTCAAAACAAAATAGATTTAGTCAAGGAATCACAAGCTAAAGATCAGTATGTGCAAATTCAAAAGTTTATTAATGGTACAGTAGCGGACAAGAGTCCTGTAATTCCAATATCAGCACAACTCAAATATAACATCGACGTGATATGTGAATATATTTGCAAGAAGATCCCAGTCCCATTGCGAGACTTTTCCGCCAATCCCCGACTGATAAGTAAGTATTCGTACATCAACAACAGTAAAAGATTGTAGTAGAGTAGTACCTTCTTTATTTATACATAGAGACTTATACATACATATATATATATGTATGTGTATGTATAGATAGATTCGATGATGCCACAGTCGATGGTTATAACAGGTGTTGTTGTGATTGTTGTTGCTGTCATCATTGAAGGGGGGTTTTCCTCTCTTGTCTACTTAGGCGAACTTAAAACTAACCCTTCCTTCTCCGCTACTTCATTACATATCCATACCCATCACTCATTTATATAACCAAAATATCAATTGCCACCAAACAGTTATTCGTTCCTTTGACGTCAACAAGCCAGGTTGCGAAGTTGAAGACATTAGAGGCGGAGTTGTCGGTGGCTCTATCTCTACAGGTTTGCTAAGAGTTGGAATGGAGATTGAAGTCCGGCCAGGCTTGATAGAAAAGGACGAAGATGGAAAAGTTATTTGTTGCCCCATATACTCGAGAATTGTATCACTGAATGCCGACCAAAACGAGCTAGAGTTCGCCGTCCCTGGAGGATTGATTGGTGTTGGCACCAAGATTGATCCCATGTGGACTCGTGCTGATCGCATGGTCGGCCAAGTTTTAGGTACAGTTGGTTCGTTACCTGACATCTATACAGAATTGGAAATTACATATTATCTCCTCAGAAGACTTCTAGGTGTTCGAACTGAAGGCGACCGCCGTGGCGCAAAGGTTCAACGATTAGCCAAGGGCGAGATGCTCATGTTGAACATTGGATCCTTGTCAACTGGTGCCAAAGTGACAGCTGTAAAGGCTGACTTGGCCAAGGTATCATTAGCAACACCAGTTTGTGTTGAAGTTGGCGAGAAAATAGCTCTCAGTAGAAGAGTTGACCGTCATTGGCGTCTCATTGGCTGGGGTCAAATTAGGAGAGGAACAACGATTGAGCCCACGATAAGGGAATCTCCACCCAAAAATAATTGATACCTTTTTTATACTGGCGCAATCAAAATCAACAAGATTATTATTGATCTAATAAAAGAGTTGCATCGGTTTAGTTGGTATTGTAGCTGTTAAAATTTTTTGTAATGCTTTGGTGATAATGCTTATAATTTGCTTTGCTGATGATGATGATAATGATGACGTGATTTGAGGTTCAATAATTTGTTGTTGCTGTTGTGGTTGATTATGATGATGCTGTATTTAGTTGATTAATGCAAGATGATAAAAATTCATTCAAGTTCATTGTTGTGAATTTAGTACTGTGTATGTTTTATTGTTTGGATAGATTTTGTCTTGTTTCTTCAATAAGGATCATATTTGCAGGTCTTTAAGACTATCTCTCTTCTCTTACATCATCATCATCTTCTTCTTCCTCTTCAAAGTCAGATATTTGTTTTGTTTTGTCTCTCTAGTCAGAATCATCACTTCGACGTCATCATCGTGACGAACTCCTCATAATTTACCTGACCATCGCCGTCAATATCTGCCTCCCTAATCATTTCGTCGACCTCCTCATCCGTGAGCTTCTCGCCTAAATTGGTCATCACGTGCCTCAGCTCAGCTGCGCTAATAAACCCGTTACCATCTTTGTCGAAAACACGGAAAGCTTCGCGAATTTCCTCCTCGGAGTCGGTGTCTTTCATCTTCCTCGCCATCATTGTGAGAAATTCTGGAAAATCAATCGTGCCGTTACCGTCAGCGTCCACCTCGTTTATCATATCCTGCAACTCGGCCTCTGTTGGATTCTGGCCTAGGGATCTCATGACGGTGCCCAGCTCTTTTGTTGTGATGGTTCCATCGCCGTCCTTGTCGAAAAGGGAAAAGGCTTCCTTAAATTCGGCTATTTGCTCCTCAGTTAGTTGGTCTGCCATTTCTTATGTGTAGGTTTTAATGTAATATTTTCTTTTCGATAATGATAGTAATAATGATGATGAGAATATTGATAAGATGTTTCTTGTTATTTGATTTGATGTGGTAGTTTCAATTCTGGATCAGTGATTTGCTAGATCTGCTGCTGCTATGCTTCGATTGAAATGTTGTTCTTTATTTATTATTTGCTAGTTCTAGTGATTATGCCTTCAATTCTAATTCTGAGAGAGAGAGAATTTCAATGTTGGTGGTATTGTTTGTGTTCAATCTAATATTATTTTCATCGGTATTAGCCTTCGGATTCGTAATAAATCTCGAGTTTGCCTCGACGTTTGTTGTTTGGTGGATTGCTACTAGATGTAGAATAGAATAATGGAAAAGTAGAGTGCGAGCTGGCGTCTGACTGTGTGACTGCATAGGCGGCGACGATGGCAACGACGGCGACGGCAGAGATGGCGTATGGAAAGTCCAATGGCGGCTGCTTGCTTTTGCTGGCCGCCCGAGGAAGAGAATGTTGTGCGCCGCCGCTGCTGCTGCTTCTGCTTACACAACGTCCGTTTGTTCATTTGTGTGCGTGTAGAAGCCATCAGATTGCAGAAATTAGTGCGCACGAGTCTCGCGCGAGTGGTTGTTGGTGCGCCGCTTCCTTTAATACTGCGCGCACTCATTTGCGCAAACTCAAAACGCAAACACCCGGACCAATGCACTGTCTCAAGCGGCGGCTGCCGCGCCACCGACGGCCTCGCTTTTTCCATCGTGTTATGTGTGCCGCCGCTGCTTTCGCTGTTGTTGTTGCCACCACTGGCTTCGCTGAACGTTTTCCGTTTGCATTGGGCCAAAATTTCCCTATGTGTCTCAGACACAGTGTCCGACTCTCTCTCTCTCGCTCTGTGTGCGCTACCACTAAAACTCGCCTACGTTAACATGGGCCACCGTTGCTCATGTGCCCTATGCGCCTTGTGCCCGCTGCCCGTCGCCTAGCGGCACATTTCTCAGTTCTACCCCCTGGCTATCCCCATAGAACCAACGCTCCTATCGCCTTTACAGCCACCATTAATGCCACCAACGTACATTGGAGCCAATGCTACTAGCGGTCGCCACGCGAAACCAGCCTCTTGTTGTTTCGGTTGCCCGAGGAGCGCTGCTGGCAGGTTTGCGTGCAACGCGTCGCCTAGCTCCTAGGGCTCGTCGTGTTGTGTTGCCTTGTCGGCTCTCTCTCTCTCTCTCTCTCTCTCATGTTGCTACTTCGGTGGTGGTGGTTTGTCTGCTTGCGCGAGCAGTAACTACAAGGACTCAGTTCAAGCGAGCAAACGTAACTCGCAACTTGATTGCCACCGCCGCCACTACAACCACGACACCTAAAGAAGCGGACCTAGCGCCTGCGTCCACTGGTCTAGCTAGCGCACAAAACTTTTGCTTCTTTTCTGTTTCTTCTCCTTCCTCCCGTCGCCTCTTGTTCGGCGCAAGTTCGCGTTACGCTTTTGTTGTTGCTACTGCTGCTGCTTTACTCGCAGCAGAACAACGACGAGCTATCCCCAGGCGCTAGCAGCGGAAACTGACCTCCTCTGTCTGATCATCTCATGATGAGCATCGGCGCCCCACTGGCTCGAGTAACCACAACAGCTACAGGAACAGAACCGCGCATCGTCAGCAGCCACCAACTGGTTGGTCACTTCCACCTTCGCTGATACGCTTACTAGCTTGCCAGCTAGCCTCGAGGCTTCCGTTTTCTCCCGTGCCAACACGACCACGACCACTACTGCCACCACTAACACCACCACCAAGACCTCCGCCGCCACTGGCCCGACTTATGGCCACCATTGGTACAAGCACTAGCCCACGGTAGCGGCTCCTCTAGCGTAGAGTTGCGCGCAGCGTTAGCATCGTTGCACATCTACCTTGCGCTATGTTACCTAAGCGCGTTGCTCATGTAACTGGCCAACCACTTGGTTGCGCTGGACGGTGGAGCTTTCACTCAGAAGCGAGCTGGGGGTTCGGGACCACTGCCCATTGAGGTGCGATTGGAGTAGCTGTGGCGACCATCGCCGACTCGCGTTGTCGTTGCGTCAGCTCATCAACTCAAAGCGCCAACTTGTAACAAGTTGTCGCAATCTCTTTGTCGCCTCCAGTTCCGCTCCGCTCTCTTCGTGGTGGTCGTTGTCATCGTTTTTAACACACTCGTCGGGTTAGTTTAGGCCATCAAATTGCCAACTTAGTCTGTAGATGAGAGGAGCTTACAAATCCCCTTCTCGTCGTCATGGTCGCGGTGCTTGTCGACTCTTTCAACTCACGCCTTCAGACGAAAGACCGAAAGCGCGACCGACGAGCTCTTTCGTTGGAAGTGCTTAGTTTGGAATCGAATGTTTTCTCGCCCTCCGCTCTGGAAGTTGAATAAGTTGCTCAGGTGACCGGCTCGCAGTTGATTGCAAAGGATCAATTAGCTTGCGCCGACGGCTGTAGCGTGGCCATCAACTATGGCACTAGGGAACCTCTCAAAAACATCCACGACCAACCAGCCAGTCAGTCAGTGAGCCAACCACTGAGTTTCCGCTGAACTCTGCGGGAAACTAGAACGGAATCCAACTCGACGAAAATGACGCCCAACACCACGGAGGCAACGAGTTGAGCCATTGATCTAGCTACGCCGCCGTTTCGTGGCCCAGCTCATCAACTAGTTACGTGGGTGGCCCAGGTGGACTCTGGGCGACGAGCTACTAGCAAACAAGCAGCGACGTGCTCGATCTTAGTGGCGCCAATCGGTTCTTGTCGTCGTCCTCGTCGACGATGACAGCCGATTCGTCAAACGGTTTCCGTCATCGTCATTGTTGGCGCGTTTTCTCGCAGTAAACTCCTTAACTAGTTGGTATCACGTCTTCTCATGGGTCACAAACATACCTAGTTTGTCTCGATTGGTTTGCCAAGTTCAAGTTTTAGTCGAGTCGTTCAATTCCAAGTAAAGTTGCACTTCTCTCCCTCCTTTTCTTCCACCTCCAACTTCAACTCCATTGATCCTAATACCACGAACAACCGAAAGTAGGCTTTGATTTCAAAGGCACTCGTTGGTTTGTGTGGCGGCCATTGAGCAACATGGGTTGTTTAGTGAGGGAGGGAGAGAGAGAGAAAGAGAGTTAGTAACTAAGTTGCTACGGTAGCATTGGCAATAGCGACAAAGATAAAGTGAGATAAAGCGAGCAAGACAAACCTGTTCAACTGGCACAATTTTGCTTGGAAATCGGGCGGGTTTCTGTCGTCGTCGCTGTTGTTGTTGTTGTTATTGTTACGTAACGCGAGCGAATCGCGTGCCAAAACAAACAAAACTAACACAGAGTTTCTCTCCTCCTCTCACTCCGTCTATCCAATTCGTTTCGTTTCGTTTCTAGTGCTAAAAACTGGCTCCCATCCGTTAGGTTGGATGCAGACTTTCAGTGGCCCGGCAAAGTGGAAGCGTCGCAATCATGTTTGAGCCAAGCAAATGCGCACAAAGAGGGGACCTAGCGACTTGGACTGGAACTCGAACTAACCAGCGGTGGTGGCAATAGCAGCGGCAGCAGCAGCGTTAGTCACCTAGCAATTTGCTTGTTGAATGATTGCATCTGGCCAACACCATTTGCATAGTCCTAGTTGTCGGTAGATAGAGAAAGAGAGAGGCAAGTGAACAACAATCGCTCATTTCTCCTGCGTCATAGGCTCGTCAGCCAACAACGAGTTAGCTGGCCACAATTTGCCAACGCATCGCTCAACCGATTTTACCTTAACCCCAGCCTAAACCACATTTGATGTCGTCTCCCCCACAAGTGCGCTCAAATTTCGAGGTCAAGCCAGAGGAGAACAACCTGCCAACTACCTGGTTGACTGGTTGTTGTTGGTGTGCTAACAGTGATCAGCGCTCGACACTCGGTGGTCGCAATAGATGCGGTGGCGGCTCGTTGATGAGCTGTTTTGTTAGATGGTTCGGTGTTTTCCTTGTGTTTGGCTATTGGTTTGATTTGTTGTGTTGGCCACCAGCGCGATTCGCCTGCCCAACTGTCTATTTGTTGGATAGTTGGTCATTTCGCTTGTTTGGTTTGGTCAGTTCCAGTGTGAGTATTAGCATTGAACTGACAGGCCCCCCTCTCTCGCCCTCTCTCTCTCTCTCTTACTCTCAGTGGCAACCGCAATGGGAGTGGACTAGATGGTTGCCAAAGAATAGGAATGAGATTGGGACGACGAGAAAAGAGGAGGAGGAGACGAGTGGCCAGCGACCCGAGTTTTAGTTGGTGTAGCGCGCGGGGGCGCCAAAATAGCGCTGTTCCGGTTTCGCTTGGCTGGTTAGTTAGCGTTTCTGTCATGGCCGTGGCGGTCGCCGGTTTCTCTCTTGTCCCTGCTCTTATGAGTTGCGGTCGTTGTGGTCGTCAACTGCGGTGACGGCGGCGTTGATCCCAAGTAAACGCAAACTCTCACCGCCAAGCTGGCTGGCTGGCTAAGCAAATGCGGAGGAATGCCGAGCTTTTGCCACGTTATGTAGATGGGCAGCTTATTGCTTTTATTGCAACCATGAGGATCACTGCGAGGATTCGACTCAACTGCTGAGAGCAGGAGGTCGTCGCCGTGAGTGAGTTAGAGGGCGAACCAACAAGCAGCAACCGAGGGGAGCGAAACCAACCAAAACCCGCTAGCGCGTAAGTAACGACTCGCCGAGTTACTTGCTGACTTGTGGTGGTGGTGGTGGCAAATGTGGCCGTTGCAGTGGCGGACAACGCGTTTGCAGCCAGTGCGCTCCGACCAAAACCACGATCGCCACAGCAGCCATCTCCCGTCGACTCCGGAGGACTTAAAGCAGCGCCTCAATCCCATCTCAGTGCGATCCATCTCTGGGAGCCTGTTGGTTGAGCTTTTGGCCGTTGCAACCCTGTAAAGCCGCCGTCAGCCGAGAACGATTCCCGCATTTTTAGAAGGACAGTCGAAGAGTGAGCCCATAGTTCCGCTCGAACAGACAACAAACGACCAGAGAGCCAACCGCTGCTCTCTGCCGGTTAGGCAAACACAGTTGAGCTACAAAGCAACCACTGGCTTTGAAACTCCACTCTACTCGCATCCGTAACTTTGACTCGAAGCCAGTGGAACCAATTGCAGTGGCGGTGGCAGTGGATGCCAGTGTACCGATTGTAACGAACGGGCCAAATAAATACTAGTGCTCAATGCCATTGGAGGGAGAGGCGAGGGGATAAGAATTGAAAGTCAGACGACGAGGGTTGCAACTGAGAGGTGGCCAAGATTATAAACTGATCGCCTGCACATGTCAAGTCCATTGAGCCGGGTAAGTTGGCCGCCCAGTTGTCATAAAGAGGAGCGACTGTAGCATGGTGACACATACGATACTGTGATAGATGCGACGCAATGCGAGACGGAAATCGGGCACCCAGTTTATTTGCTACTCCCTTCCTGTTGAGCGCACTAGTTCGTCTTTACTTGCCTCAAGTAAATTTGCTACACTGCTCTATGTGGTCACTCCGCGCACGGAGCTTCCGCAAACTGGCCTCCAAGCGCGACGACTCAACTGGAACGTGGCCGGCCTCGAATTCAGGGTGAAACTCAAGCCGTTGAAGAGTCAGCGTCGAGCTCAAGGGGTTCAATGTGACTCTTTAGTTCCGTTTCGTTTGGTCGCTATCAAATATATGGCATCCAAAACCGAATGACTGACTGCCATACTGAGCGCGTGAAAAGTATCAGGTTTTAGCGCTGTGCGTTGCGCATGCAAAATCAACGGGACCTAGCGACTTGTGTTGTGCGCGCTGCGCGCCGGCATGCAGAATCTGCATTGCAGGTCGCTGTAGGTAAAATGCGCGCGCAAAACGGCGCACTTGACGTGCGTCTCGAACACGCGTGCTCGACGAGAGGGCAGGCCAAAGGCGTGTCGATAACAAGGTATAGGAATACGACTTTGAACGGCCACAACAACACCGATGGCGACAAGCAGCAGCAGAAGCAGCAGCAGGAGTGAAGGGCGAAAAGGCAAATGGCAAACAGAGGAGAGACTGCCTATCCCATCCAACTTGACGTTGTGTGAGCGAGCGTGGCGTTGTCGTGTCGAAACTCGCAAGTCGCGAGTTGCGCTTAGCGCCTAGCGCCATGCCCAACTGCTACGTGCATTCGAAGGCGCCTGCCACTTAGCTGGTTCGTTTGTAATCGTAATGCTAGTTGGCGAATAGCCCTTTTGCCGTTCACTCCTTGCCGCTTGCACTGCCACCGCCGCCATGCAGTCGCTCTGGTTTCTGTCGCCTGTCTATCCATTTCTCTCTTTATCTCGCTCACTTTGTACGCCTCTCGACGCGCTCGCGAGCTAAATTAATGGACGATCCATACGGACGATGCCGCCAGGCGGATGGCCCGAAGCGTGGAGGCGAGACAAGAGGGGGGGGGGTAAAGGAAAAGGAGCAGGAGGAGACATTTAGTCGGCGGTTCTGAGGGTGGCTGATAAACACTCGGACACCAAGCGACTGGGCGGATTGCGCACCGTCTAGTGAGAAGCAAGGCGAATGGTTGTCGTGGTGCGCTATAGTCTCGTTGTCGTCGTTATCCTCCTGCGGATGTCGTCATTTGCGACTCTTTTTTGCTGGCCTGCCAACTAAAAAGAGGTGCCCTTCCTCGCTTCCACCGCGAGAGTGGCCGACGACATGCAACCAGCGAGCGGCCGATTTGCTCACTTGCTCTCTGACTCGATGCCAACTTTACTGCGAGCCAGCCAGCCAACTTGGCTGCAACTTGATGGCTTCGGTGAATACAAATGACTTTTGTGCATTCCCCCCCCTCCCCCTGTTACTAAGCAGCCCAACCAAACAACCGACCGACCGACCGACTAACGGAATAGTCGAACAACGGCGATTCAAGTAAACTAAAACGACGCTTCCACGGGACAGAATGACTTTGTGGCGCGCTTCGTGGACTGGAAGACTGGGGGCTCGTCGGCGGTGGTTGTGGCCTAAACACACGAGCTCTCAGGTTTTAGGCGACACACATAAAAGCAGTCGACATCCACGAGAGAGGCGCGCGCATAAAACATTCACTACCCATAGTTTGTGTTGTCTAGTTATTGCAGTCGCTTGTTCCTTGTACTTACTCTTGGTTTGCCAAACAACCAGCCAGCCAGCCTATTGTAACCTCTAAAATAGAAAGCCTCCTTGTCGCGAGCCCGTTAGTCTTTGTTGTATGCTTAAAGTGACAGCGGCTGCGGCTTAGGAGGTGGCGGTGGCGGCACAACATCACGCAACTCTCTCCCCCTCTCCCTCTCTCACTTTCTCATTCTCGCTTCCAGGTTAAGCGGTGGCAGTAGCTGATGATGGCCAACCAAAGGCTGACTCATGCGCCAACTGTGAAGGAGACAACGACTACGAAGAGTAAATGATATACACCAACTGAATGGATTCGGCGCGCGCCGAGTCTCCATCGTCGCTGACTGTAAATGGTCCCTCGTTGCGCCATTTGCATTTCACATTGTATTGAATTGTAAGCTAGTCTAGCGACCAAGTAACCAACCGAGAGAGCGACCAACTAGCTGCGTGTTGTTTGTGTGCGCGCCGACAGGTGCACACAAATAGTTGATTCCAATTTGAGTGCTTTTGAATGTAGATCAGCAAGCTGGCTGCATGAAGTTACTGCTGCTGCTACTGTCATCCTTCCTGCTGGCCAAAAGTATCATCATCAGTTTGAGTAGCGCAAAACTCCTCTTTAGAGTCAGCTGCTACTTCGGTTGCCAGATTTAAAGCCAGAGAGACAAAATTTGAACGATGTTAGCACATCGCTTACCTGCTGCTGCTGCTGCTTTTAGGAGAGTGCCGTAGAGGAACGAGGCACAGGTGGGTGTCTGGCGGCCACTAACTTTAACGGAAGTAACTTCTCTCTCCCCCTTGCTCGCTCACTCACCGACGCCAACCACTTGCTCTTGACTTTTATGGACGCAAACCGAGATAGCGAACGTTAAACGTCGGAGAAATCAAAATGGCAACAACACGGGCTTGGCACCATTTGCCACCGCCGTTAACCAAACCAACCAACGCTACCATCAGAGCGACCACCTCGCGCTGCGGTCACTTACCACCACTCAGCCGACAACAACCGACCGCACGATCCGGCGAGCGACCGAGCGAACTAGCTAATCCAATAAGCCGATCGCTCGCTCACTTCACTGATGATACTAGTGGCGATGGTAGCGCCGGTGGCAGTGGTCACCTGTGCTCCCTCACTCATTTCGTTGCTGACCGCCAAATTACTAACGGCTAAGCGCTAGCCCCTGGTCATATCTGTCAAAAGATTGCCGCCTTGCTCTGCTACGTAGGTCCTAAGCTCGGTTTGTTGAGTCGATTGAGTGAGCAGCTAGCTCGTGGTTGCCGGTTTCTTTGTTGGTTGTATCTCTTTCTCTCTGTCCTCCTCGCCAATGGATTCTCCGCTGAGTGGTCACGAAATTAAGTCCAAAGGTTTCTACCACTCACCTGTTTGCCCGCCGATCTATTGAAGGTACAAAGAGCAAACTTTCTACTCCAGAAACTAAAACTGTCTAACTCTTCAACGAGAAAAGCAATCCAAAATTGAAGCTGCAAACTGAAAACTACGGGCTCGTTCAGTTGGCCGTTCGATTGCATTGCCTCGAGCGCTCACCTGACCCAAATACCAAGTTGCAAAGGCTGTGTGCAGTCGGCATATCGGCCGACTGAACACAATGAGTCTGTTTGTATGATGGCCACCACTCTCCTCTGCCACAAGCTGGCACCTAGTGGCGTTGTCGCACTTCCAACTTCCAGCGGACAGGTTGCAGCTGACCAACGGCGAGCAAGGTGGTGCCGGCCAACTAACAAGTGGAGCAAATTTTAGCAACTAAGAACTAAGGATTGAGCTAAACTGAATCGAAACAAAAACTATAACGAGACCCCAGGCTAGTGATGCACGGTGACCTTTCAGGTTGTCCCCTAAGTGCAGCAGTCTTGGTTGCCCACTCTCTCTCTCTCTCTCTCTCTCTCTCGCTCTCTCTCTCCTCTCTC
>WNKI01000002.1:7027495-7073869 GCA_015350385.1 Aculops lycopersici
TAACGTAACGTACGTACGTACGTACGTACGTACGTACGTACGTACGTACGTACGTACGTACGTACGTACGTACGTACGTACGTCGTACGTCGTCTCGTCTCTCTCTCTCTCTCTCTCTCTCTCTCTCTCTCTCTCTCTCTCTCTCTCTCTCTCTCTCTCTCTCTCTCTCTCTCGGTCCAACTAAACAACCACGAACCTGAACAAAATACCACCCGTTGGTCCATTGTGGCCCGTGACGGTCACGATACATTGTTACCATCTTTTTTCTTGTGTCAGCCAGCAAGCTACTCGCTTTGCCCCCAGCCTCTCGAAGTTCAGGAAGAGAGTGGCCCAAAGGCCATCTCCTCAAGATACCGGAAGAGCGAGAGAGGGAGAGAGAGAGACACACACTCTTCCTCCTCCGAGGCAAAACTCGCCCCTCGAGACTGCGGCAATCCCTCATCCCAGACTGTTGGGCATTCGTTGTTATTATTCTCCTCGCGGTCAGAATCTTTTTCGTTTCGGGTTTTGGGGTTCACGGTTTGCGAGTGGAGGGGCGTGTCCGACCGAGGACCACGGACACAAAACTCTTGCTTATTTCTCTTCCCAATCTCAATGATGATTGGCACTCGCTCGGTGATATACCACCAGCCACTTCCGGCCATAGAAGTTCTCGGTGGCCAGTCGGCTGAAATTGGTTCACTTTTGATTTACTCGCTAGCCAGCGAGTGAGGAGGGGGAGCATGACTGCGACACGGCGGCTTACAGTGTCGCATTCACTAGTGAGCCAACTCAGCTGGCTGTTAACAATAATGACGACACGCGTGGCTGTGATGATGATGATGTAATCAATAATCAGCCAACCAGCTAGACTTTACTTGAGCTAACCAGTCAACTTCCGCTCGGAGTCCGATTGTTGGGTGCATCCTCTGGTTGTGTTTTTGGCTGATAGTGGCTAGCTAACATTCACTCCCCCACGTTGGTTCGTGGCGGCGGTTTGGTGGTGTGATACTGCTACTTTAGCTACTGCTGTAGATGGCGACATAAGCGGTTCAATAATAACAACAACACCACCGACAACAGCAACAACTATGACAAGGCAACACCACACAACATTAGAACATGGCCTGCCCGGTTAAATCGGCGCCGGCGGCCGGGCAGTGAGCGAGCGCCGCGCACCCCGGACCCAAGCGAGTGGAAGGAGTTCCGTGTGTGTGAGCGTGTGTTGGTGTATGTGTGCATGTGGCTGTGCGTAAGTTGGTTTGTGCGTGCGCCTAGCGACCCAGCGACCCTAGGCGCCCGCCGAGCCAAATAGAACAAAACCAAGCCACCAACGACCCTCGTGTTGGTGGTGGTTGTGGCATTGTACAGTCGCGCGAGATTGCAATTAATTCGCCGCGCTTCTTCTTCAAGGCTAAAGCGAGTTGCTTTTGCACTCTCTTTCTTTCTCTCTCTCTCCCTCTCCCTCTACACACACATTTTCTCCCACCAGCTCGAGTCCGACTTCTCGCCTGTCGGCGGGTTTAACGTCAAGTTGTATGCTCGCAGCAACCTCGATTGAGCCTCCGAGCGCCAGGCTCAAGCGGAACGTGAAGATGAAGTTAAATTTTTCTTGCCACTGGCTCCTGTTCGCCTTCCAAGTGGGCAACCGACAGCAATAGTTGTTGGTGTCGGCTACGCAATGCAACTGAAGCGGCATGGCAAAACTCCAAACCAGCAACTCGTATTTGCTGCTCCTCCTCCTTCTCGCTTAGTCCCCACAAAGGCAAGCTAGATATCGAAAGGACGCGCGAGTTGGCAGCCGATAATTATGATCACATAATCGCCATTCTCATTCGCATTAAGCAACACACACACGCCGCTCTCGTCTCGTTTCGTCTCACCGAAACTTGGTATTGGCGGCAAGCCAGCCATCCAGTGAACCAACCGCTGATCTATTGGACGAGAGCATTGGAATTGTGGTTCTAGTTGTTATCACTCTCTTCCCCCCAGGAGTTCACTCTCCTTTCTTAAATCTAACCAACTGAACGAGTCAAAATCATAACTTGCTTGCATTGCGCAACTAGAGCCATCAGTCTATTAGTTTTCCAGCTATTTAGCGGCTCAGTGGTCGTCGCGGTGGTCGTTGGTGCCATTGCCTCTTGCAGCTGCAGCTGGGGCTCGGTCCGCCAGTCAGTCAGTCAGTGAGAGAGAGAGACTCCGGAGCCTGATGAGCAGGCCGATCTCATCAGACGGGATCCTCTGACCGCAAGGCGATCATCATCAGGCGATTGGCGCCACCTGTCGGCTCGCGCAATTAGCCAGCTCAAGTTTGCAATCGCAAACTTGCTTAGCGACTGGCAGTGGGAGTTGCTATTTAGCCGCCGGGCTATTTGTGCAGCGGAAGGAGCGATAATGGCGAGTCCAAACTTTGAGCTCAACCGGTTAATGCGGCCGCTAATTTGCTGCTGCTTAGTCACTTTGCTCGGGAGGCAGCCACAATCACCACGAGCATGACCATTGCCACGAGAAGTAGCGACTGAGCCAAGAGAAGGGGCGGCGCAAGGAGGGAGCCGAGTTTGTGGAATGGGCGCTGCTCGCATAGTAAACCAGCGAGCGAACACCGGCTCGCATGCACAATCGATTACCGAGATTACAAGCCGCCCAGCTAGCTTGCCAGACTGTGTGATCTACGTAAGTTGGCAAGCTAGCTAACCAGATGCGCCGCTTACTTTGCGCCTCACTCCGACTGGCTAGTATTTGTGTGTCGCTCTTGGTCATGTCAGCGAAGAACCCGTTGAACCCATTCCATTCAAACTAGCTCGCGAACGTTGGACTGCACCAGACCGCAGCAGACCCAACTAAACTAAACTGAACTAGACTGACGCACTCGCTCATATTGGCCAGATTTGCATGATTCACACGGGAATCTGACGATGGGCTCTCTCATCCGCTCGAGTCCAAATCCTCCCAGTGGTTGTTGTTGTTGTTGTTGTTGTTGTTGTTGTTGTTGTTGTTGTTGTTGTTGTTGTTGTTGTTGTTGTTGTTGTTGTTGTAGGTTAGTCGCTTTGCGGGTTGCAGTAGCGGTTGTAGTTTCAGTTGCAGTTTTGGGTTGGACTCACTACTATTAGGGGTCCGACTACCGCCAATGCTTTAGCTCATCGCAAAGCATTGCATAGCATACAACTCGAGAGGCAACTTTACTGTCGAGTTTACGTGAGCAGCTCCACTTGCCAGCGCCGCTCATTCGGCTGCCATACGCTGCGCCTCTGCCAGGGACCTGCATGCTCTCCGCTATCCGCTCGTTCTCTTACTATTGTTATTGCCGCTGTGCGACCCTGGCGCGGCAAGCTAGCTTGCCAACTCTGCGCCAGGATATAGGTGGCCTTTTGTGCTTCCCACTTCCAAGCGAGCAGCCAGCCAGCAAGCCAGTGAGGTTAAGTTGCAATTGTGGCGGTTTCAGGGCGAGCAGCCTGCCGCTTGCTCGTTTAAACTGGAACGAGTGAAAAGTGGCCTGCGCCAGGCACACGAATTGCAGCAAGCAAGGCGAAAAAGTTGAAGCTCATCGCGCTTTCCTCTTCCCTTTCCTTAACCCACTCAACTCAATTGGATTCAGCCATCCATTTACTCCGCGACCAGCTGACTCTTGCTAGTCAGTTGGCAGTGGCAGCGGTAGCCACGAGGGCAACGGCGCCCGTTGAGGCGAAGTTCAAGTTGTTGCTAGAGTTCGGTTTAAGTGAGATTCGGCTTTAACTCGTCGATGTATCTGTGCGCGTGATGATGAGCAAGACAACCCAAACTAGCTGCAAAACTAACTACCAATGGAACCAACAACAACAACAACCACTTGGTGAGCCACCTGTTTTGTCGCTGCTGCAACCACCTCCTCTAGGGCGGTGGACGATTGTTGCTCGTTTTGGAAGTTGGAGGAAAAATTGGAGATGAGAGAGGGGGCGTTTTCATGAATAAAATGAAATTGAGCCGCAACCTACACAAACACACTGACTCTAAAGCTGGCAGTAGCAGCAGTGGTAGTGACTGCATAAGGCATCACCCCTTCTTCAAGAGGCAGGCGAGCGAGTTAAAGTTGGCGGCGGAAGTCGGCAGCTGCAGCGACGGGGCGGCAATTTCAACAATGGATATGGAACAGGAAGTGAGCACTAGACGCCGGCAGCTGGCCAGAGGAAGTCCAATCCACTTACGGGCAGAGATGTATGCTTCGAGAATAACTTTGGTGGGTAGCATACGTGTAACCACTTTGTCGGTTTCCCTCCACGACGTCGAAAGACGTTGAAGTTGAGTCGGAGTCAAAGTGAGGGCTTTGCTTTCCCCCGATTTCCCCCGATTTCCTCCCCCTTTCCCGAAAACTAGAGATCGAATCGGTGGCAACAGAAGCTCGCTGGTGCAGCATTGAATGTGGAATCTAGAATCACGACGTCAGCTAACCAAACCGAACGCTTAGCTAAACCACTTTCCAATCGAATCATGCGGATAACAGGCGCATGTTAATAATGATAGCAGAGCTAAAGTGGCTAAGCTTTAACAATCAGCTCGCTTTCATTGGCAAGCTCATTGGCGTTGTTTTGGTGGTATCGGCGACGGCGATCAGTTGAGTTAGGCTGCAACTAACTCGAGTTGCCTCATTGTCGAGCTGGCGGTCGACTCGCAACTTGAACTTCAACCAATCTTATTGTGCATATACTGCCGACGTAGCCAACCTCTGCAAGTGGACCTCGCGAGCGTGGAGCGAAATGGCCGTCGATCGACCGGAAGCCCTGGCGCAAAGTGGCATGCTCATACATATTATGCGAAAGATTGTTCTAAACCCTCGAGAGAGTGAGAGAAACGGAAATGAGTGCAAGCTACACCCTTCAAGTGTCAGCCTTGTCCCTCAACGAAAACGACGACGACGACGACGACGACGACGAGCCTGGCCCAATGTCTCAATGGATCATGAGCAACCAAATGGCCTGTCTCAGTTGGCGGTCAGCTGGATGTCCAGTGTAAGCTAGTGTTTTGGTTGCTATCTTCAGTCTGGTAAATGAACTGGCTTCCAAAAGAGGAACTGCGCCGCTACCATAACCGATCGAGAGTGGAGGCGATTTGCGTTAGACTGAGAGTTGAGTCGGACCGTCTCTCGAAACTGCCGCTGACCTCCCAAGCGGCCAAGTGCAAACTGTAGGACACTTTTAACTACTTCCTGCTATTCCACCGGTTGTTCATGGTGGGCAAAAAGGCAGAAAGGGCACAAGAGTGAGTGTTTAGCGGAGTCGCAAGTCGCGAGTCGCAAGCTAAGCGATTGGAAAGACCGTACACTAAATGAGCAGTCAGCTTGGCAAGTTGGCAGGTCATTCGATGTGGCCACTGGGCTAGTATAATGGAGGGAGCCAACCATTAGGCTGCATCTCGTAGTCTTGATCTACGGGCTTTAGTTGTTGGTGTGCCTAGTTACCAGCTAGATGGTTGCTCTTTCTTGAACCCAAAGCAAGAGGGTGAGCAAAAGAAGAGAAGAGCGAGTAATGGGAAACGCTTGCTGCATTACAAAAATGCTCGCCCCACTGGTTGGCCCACAAGTCGACGACCACGACCACGAGAAGGTAAGTTCTCATCGTCGCCGTCGTTGCCGGCGCTACCGCCGTTTTGCTAGATAATTATAATGATTATTATTCTTTCTATCTGAGCGAGCAGCTAGTTTGCTGCCTGAAGTTGGAAGCCATCGGATCAGCCAATCAAATTCCGACGGCCACCTGCCTCGTTGCTCCGCTTTCCTCCGCTCCCTGTTTGGTTGCTGGCAGGTAAACCAAGCTCCAGCCACGAAGCGAGCCGCTGATAAGAGCCTAGTAAACTGGTAGCGCCATTACGCCAAAACGACGGCAAAGGCAATAGCCACCAACGGAGCGAGCAAGAGCAACAACAACAACAACAACAACAATCATCCGCTTAGACGGCCGCTCGGCAAGCTATTATTTGCGCTTACTTAGCTTCGGGCAGCTCCAGTTGTGCTGCTAGCGGCGGCGGCGGCAACCATGAATCGGTCCAACTACCGTTTGTAGGTTGCACTATTCATCTGGTGCGAGCAGGTAAAGGGGCGTACTTCCTCGGGTTGCGAGCTGATCTGCACTCTCCCTCTTTCTAAGCAAACAAAGTGATAGGTCCGATGTCCACGGGCAAAGATAGGAGCAATGGCAGTAGCAGCAGCTAAATGGCCATTCACTTGGCCATTTCCTTCTCCTCCTCTCCGCAATCATCGTCGTGGTCGTTGGTGTTTGGCATCACAGCGGCGAGTGTCGCTACCAACTCCAGCCTTTCGACTCAATGATGAAGACATCAGCTCGCCCGTAGCCTACGATCGCTTAGCTCTCGAAAGATTCTGGTGTTGGATGCTCGCCAATATGGCCATTTTTGCTCCAGCCTCAAAGTCCACTGTCGCCCAGTCCTCAAACGCAACTAATGGCACCCACGCGAACCGCCCCGCTTCTCCATCTCTCTCATCAGAACGAGAGTTTGGATCCGACCTTAGCTTTAACTCACATCTCTTCCTCCTCTTCCTCCTCTACCTCTATCGCAAGTTAGTGAACAAGTGGTAAATAGTGAGCAACCAGATGAGTGGTTCCCCTCCCTTATTTTTTGCCGCTACTGGTCGAGGTCACCGCGAGCAGCGGTCGTTGTTGTTATTGTTATCGTTGTTCTCTCGTTGATACTCCCTCTGGTTTCAACCGTTGCAAAGACAAACCAGCAAACGCCAGGCGAGTTCAGCGGTTCTACTATGGTGACTGTTGTTTTATTGGTTCGCTTGATTAAATCCCGGGGAAAGAAAGGCAGGTCTCGTTTGGTCTGGTTGGAAGGGAGAGTGAACACAAGAGAAAAGGGAGGGCCGGCCAAAGAGGGATCATGAAAAATGATTGGCCACTTGATACAAACCCGCCGAGTCCCTTTGTCTGTCGACTTTATTTTGCAGCTCGCGCACACAAATTGCCAGCCAACCAGTTTAGTGGGGAGCCGCCAAATGGAAGTGAGTCAGCAAAGTGAGAGGAAGAGCGAGCGACTTGGACGCGTGATTCAAATTAATAAGGCGGAAACACTTAAAAACTAGAAAAGTCATAGTGCAAAGCGCGAAAAGAGTCGCTAGGCACCCGGCAACAACCACCGCCAGCGAAGAGTCGAGCCGACAAACCACCGGCGGCACATTAGCTCCCCGAGCCATTGTGCTGCCTTGTTTTGTTTTGTGCTGTGGTGTGCCCTGGGCCTCAATTCTATATCCCGCTTTGGCCCGCCAGCAAGTTGCCAGTTAGAAATCCTCTCTTCCCTTGTACCCGAAGCTAACAGCGCGGTTATAAAAGTCGTGCGTCATTTGCCTTAGCCACATTCGTCGCCGCCGCCGTCGTGGTGGTGGTGGTCGCCAGTCTCGTGACCTCCGCGGCCAGTCTATTAGTCTGTGGCTCGCCCTTTTGCGGCGCGACTCAATCTAATCGTAGGTCGCTGGCAGTCCAGTCGGCCATCCAACAATACGACCCACGGCGAGCTTTTAGTGCATAACACGGAACCAGCGACTCACAGTTGATAAGCGCAACCAAAACCAAGTGACTCGAACGAATGGCCACCAATAACTGCGTCGTCGTGGTTGTTGTTGCTCTTGTTATTTGCGTGCCTCCTCTTTTATTTCCTTCACCACTGATATGAGCTACGACCAGATGAGTTTACTGGCCTCGGGTGAGCCCTTTTTTAACTGATGCACAATGATGCAATAGAAGAGCAACCACAAAACTTGTGGCTAACATTCACCTAACGCTCAAATGAACGCCAGGTGAATGTTTTATCATCACTAATATAAAAACTAAGAACCAGAAGAGGATCAACAGCAATAGCCTTCTTGCCACCCTCTCATCTTATTCCAAGCAAAGCAAATTTAACCACTACAATGATGTGCCACTTTTCGGCTTTCAAACAGCCTAACCAAAGCTGATCTTTTTGACGAGGCGCGTAAGCTCTCCGCCGGGTAGCAGTGTATTACTAAGAGGAGAGATGGAGAGCGCGCCTTGGTGTAGCCTTGCTGGAGTTTCGCGCCTCAGTCGCGATAGTCGGACCAAACCAAACAGTTACCCGCTGGCTTACTGCGCGTATTCAAATGCAAACACATCGACGCCAGCCAACCAGCCTGCTATTCGGACGACACTTTCCAGTCAATTTGGACGGAATTATTCAAATACACAGTTAGAAGGTGAGGGAAGGAGGTGAGGGAATGGCAGCAACAACTGGAGTGATAACATTGGGTTTCGCATTATATTCAATCTATCCGTTCTGGTTGGTCGCCGCCGCCGCCGCGCAACTCATTCCATCCCCTCGGAGCGAGCCTCGATTCGGGGCTGAGTGTGAATGATAATTCATTGGCTTCGAGATTGGCATTGACATAGCAGCTACTGCTACTGCTACCACTACTTTTGCCACTTCACCAGCTGCACCATAAACTCAAGTGCACAACTGTTGTGCTTTTGGTCCGGCCGCCCTGGCATTCGGCTAATCCCAACGCCACAACAACTTGGCCGCCGCTCGCTAGGTTAGGGTGCTAGTATTACGAGTCCGTCAGTCGGTTTGGCGGTTTGTCGGTGGGGCGAGAGCAAATACGAAAGTTGCAGTGTATGTTTATACATCTGGCAACAGCTTTCACATTCCAACAGTGTAAATGTCTACCAATACCACTAACGCTATCACCACCACTACCACTACTGCTAATACACAAAAATAATCTCCAATGAAAAGGCGAACTGACTGATCGACTGTGAAGCGCATTGAAAGAATTTTGAAATGAACGAGAAGCCAAATTGAAAGTGAAATGAAATTTTGTCCGGATTAGCTGGTTGGGTTTTCCTTTATGCTCCAAATCACACAAGCATTTGCTATGGGAAAAAGGGACTCCTCTCTCCATCACTTTCAATAGAGTTACCTAAGCGAGCGAGTGGGTGAAAAATTATACATAAAACCACTCGCTTGGGAAATAGGAAACTCATCCAGTTCAGAGTCATCTATTTTACGTCCGTAAGTCCAACCGTCGATTTGCGACAATGACAAGACACGAAACCGAAGTGACACACAACGGATAACAAAGTTCAAATGAACTTGCGGCCTGGGTTTGCACTAGGTTTGCTCGAGATACCACATCGAGCTTTTGATGACGCGCATAAGCTTAGCTGAGCTCTGTCATGGAGTTCATTCACATTCTGCTTGCAATCTCATTGTAAGTCTCGTTTTGTCGCAATAGTTGGTCGCTAATATTAAATCAGTCTAAACTACAACAATTGTTACCATTTTGCATTCCATTTTTTGGACTATACTAAATGGCTCTTCGATGATTCTGAGTGAGTTGGCTTTTTATTTTTACTTTTCTATTACGCTCCCAGCAGCAACAACACAATGTCCCTTGGACATTGATGTTGTTGTTGCTGATGCCAGTACTATTGCTGCACAACCACAAGTAGTACTCATGGTTTTAGAGCTGACGAGTCGTTGTCAGGCGGTCAGTTATTCTAGTCAGGTGCGGGTTTTAATCCTCGCCGGCGCACCTGGTAGTTGGTTGCCTTGGTGTGTGGACCTCCAAAATGGAAAAGAGAACAGCAGCTCGACTATGATCAACCATCTCACTCACTCTGACATCCACTGTAAATAGCTCATCTGCGACCAAGAGTGAACTGGCTCATCAAAGTCTCCAATGGATTTCCGCTTGACCCCGCGTTGCCTACCGAGTTTGAAGGGGTAGAGCTCGAACTGGAAGTCTGACTAGCGCCACTACCGCTTCCGCCAACGATCATACTACCAACAAATGGCAAGCGCGATGGGTTCAGAGCACCGCTCACCTGTGAGCCAACCGAGTCAATTTGGTTGTAGAGTTGATCGCCCATTGGTAGTGACAAAACTTGTTGCGATAACAGCTCGGTTACTGGCTTGCTCATATCATGCAATGGTTGCAGTGCGGGCTTTAATGATTTAAAAGCATCCCAGTCTATGAACATCCAAACGAAGTCCTGCTCCTTGTTGCCGCCGCTAGCCTTTTGGTTTGCGCCCTTTACACTCTTGATGCTTTCCATTTCGTTCTCAGTGTATGATTTGCCACCTAGCGGTTTTGGTTGCAAATTTTGTGGACGGATATGGAGTTAGTTTTTGATGTCTCTGAATCCTGCAAGAATACTATTGATCAATCAATCAAAGCACTCACCTGTTTGCTCGGCCAAGCTCATAGCTACCGATAGTGCCAAGACCACGAACACAACTGGTGCTAGCTTCTTGAAGATTGAAGCCATTTTTTGATGATTGGGTATCTTCTTCTGTCCGTCTGATTGTTAGTGGATATTGTAATTCTAGATGGCAGTTTTTATGAGATTGTAATGTTAATTATAATTTTTTTTCTTTTAATAAATTGACAGTTGATTTGATTTAGATATGAATCAAACTCTTTATATACCAGAAGAGGAAATCAGTGAAACGGTAGCGAAACCTTGAGATTCAACTGATTCATTGACACGATACATACCTGATAGGGTAATCTATTGGAGTTATTTTCCAATTTGTATTCTGCTTGAAAATCCGCCCAAGTTTGTCTATCTATCAACGAAGCTTAACATTTAAGCATGATAGCTAGACGTAGATGCATCCATCGACGCATTGAATCTTGTTGCTGATTGATTCCACCAACACCTGTTTCGGGAAGATTATGGATTAGCGGTCATGATGCTTGAGCTGTTGATATTAGAAAATTGTCCATGGCTGTTGCAACTATCCGAGTTTTTGTCTCTTGCTCATCGACTTTGTCATAGAAGCTGTCGTCATGGAAATGTCAGCAACATTTGTTTTGGCAAATTTTTCACTCATCCGCTAATCCAGCCTATTGATGTTGGCGCCGTTGATTCATTAGTATTTTTGTGTGTGTGCGTTATAATAACGTCAACCAAACAACCAATCAACCACCTAACGAACAAACTAGAAAGCAGCCGACGGTTCCAATGTCTGACAAAAGAGCTCAGGGCTCTAAACTCGTTTGCGACTTTGATGTTGTTGGACCAGAAGGGTGATGCTTTTGGCGCCGATGCTGGTGACGTTGGTCTCTCTGTTGGTTAACCCTGCGGGGTGATCTACCACTTGTTGCTTGTTTGTGCGGCGGTGCCATTACATCGCCGGTTGTTTTGTAGTGGTAGCCACTAGCGACATCAGACGACAAATAATGTCCATGGTGATGAGCTACGCCGCTATGTACTGGCCTCCTCTGACCACGCCTTTGTTGTCCGGTTAGTGGCGAGATCAAGGCGCTTAAGCCCGCGAAAACAAAGCAAACAAACCACTGAGTTGGATTCAGGTTTTCCAACCCAAAAGCGTTGAGCTCTGATATGATTACTTGGGCAAATACGGCCATTAGTAGGATGCATACAAAAAATGGATGATTCTTGAATCCGGACTTGAGGTTAAATTTGCCGAATTGATTGAAACAATTGCATAGATTAAATATATTATTCATCATAAGTGAGTTGAAGGCCAAAGTTTGGTGTTGCTTGTTGTTGGCTGAATTCAACTGAAACATTGCGTTGCCAAAGATCATTATGATAATCATAACCAAAACTTGATAGGCAATGTGAAGTTTGGCCAGCCGATATGTAACATCGTCAATCAGCGACGAGTTTCTAAATGTTTGCTTGTATTGTATCACCAGTTTGCTATTGATTATTGCCTCATCAAAATCGATTCCACTCGGATGAACATTGGGTTCATCATCCTGCTTATGTCTCCTTCTTTGCGATCTCGATTGTCTATTTGTATGTCGCAAGCTCGAAACACCACCACCAGTTGATAGGTCACCGTAAGAGCGGTGTCCATCGTTCTCCCCACCATCTCCATCAGAATCATAAGCATCTGAATCTTCAAGATCGGGTGAGCTGTTTAGTGTGTCATCGTTTTCCCCGTTATTTTGGTTTAATTGCTGCATTCTAATATTAGTGGCCGTGTTATACTGATTATCGCTCGGATAAATTGACGAACTCTCCTGGCCTGAGATACTCGCCATTGACCTGTGATGATCTCGACCTGATCTACTGGGACGGCGAGGTGACTTTGATTTCGATGACGAAGGGTGGTGGTTATAATTCAAGCGGCCATTAGAGCCACCTGAAGAGGAAACGGCTCGCTCGACAAAGTCCTCGCTAGTCGCATGCGACATGTCGGCCACAACCGAGGACTTAATGGGTGCCCGAGGCAGAGAAGATAACCATTTAGTCATAAGTGCAATAATGGCAAACACTTGCTGAAGAATGACCAAAAGTGTGAATTGGCTGTGAGATACAATTTGTTCTTGAAAGACGGTAATAGATAGGAACCGATAAATGCAACACGATACTGAGGCGCTTATTTGATACAGTGCATAGGATTGCCGAATGTTCGAGGCCAAAAGGCAAACGATCAGAAATAAATATAAATCGGTAAAGGTCATATTCTCTGATTTGAGTAGAACCTGGGCATTCTTTTTGACATCCTCGTCGTCACAATCTTGAAATGTGAGCGCGCCATCGGAGGTTTTCATTGCTTCAGGGTCAGTGAAACTATAGCCCAAATATGCTAGATTCTCATTTGGCATTGGCTCACAGTGTTTCATTAAATAGATGAGCATCGATTTATCGGCTGGCGTAGATTGGGACATGATCTTCATCCGAGACAAAACATAACGCACCTTCTCTTGCTTTATGTCTCCATGTGAATCCGTTATATACTTGAGCAAATCAACTGACTTCATCACAGCCAACTTATGATGATCCCTTCTAATGAGTCCAATTCGAATGCCCAACTTTCTAGCATCCTCGTAAGATTCCTCAACTATTAGCTTGGGCTTTAGATGAGCCTTTATAAGTTGATACACCGAACCCCTCACTAATGGTCTGAGTCTAGTTGAATTGGGCATTTGACAGGCTTGAGCATCGCCGATGACTATGTATTTTGGAATCATACTCAACACCCTATCATCCTTAATCTCAATCCTTTCCGGGCCTCCGGCTCTAATCTTGGCAAAGCACTTGTTGAATATAGTGCAAATGGGAAAACCCAATGGGATTATTGCGGCCACTATAGCTATGGACTCCTCGACGAACTCGAGGATTCGTTCTAGAAAGTGTTTAGACACACTGAGGGATGCAATGTCGCGATTGTTTATCTTTGACGTGGTTACGGTTATCGTGCTTACTGTAGGATCAAACTCTTGAACTGCATACCGAATAATTAAGCCGATAAAAGTTGTAATCGCCAATGTGACTCCCAATTGTAGCAAACGTCTTGTAATATTGTCATAGATTCTTGGTGGTTTTGATCTGATGGTCGAGATTACACCATCCTGTGAACTCTCGCGTTGGCGGTGACCTCCGCCACCCCCGCCGCCCGAGTCCGAGGATGATACTCTTCGGTGCATAGTCTTGTTCTAGTTGTCCTCGCCTTCTAATATATGTGATTTGATTGTTGTTCCTGTGATTAGATATTACATCTTGTTTTTCAAATTTGAACTCTTGAGCAAAAATATTGTCTACTTTTATCGAGTTCACCAAGTTTCCTGCTATCACAGTCTAATATTGTCACCTGTACTTCTGTCCCTACAACTAGGCAATTTGATTAATGATCTTACCCAGAGAGCTTCTTGATACTCGTAATATTCGTGATATTATCTAATTTAGTTATTCGCTAGATAGAGTTGAGTAGTTATTTGACTCCAGTCCACTCGAGTCTAGTCGGGTCTAGCTACAAAGGAGTACAAATAATCTTTGTGCTGGTTCGAGTTTCGCAAATAGCAACTCGATACATAACATCTCTATCGAACTTTGTTGTCATTACTTTTTACCCACTGCGCCGGTCCAAGAGTCAACTAGAGAGGTATGCGTAAATGAAGAGTGACTTAGGCATCGATTTGGGTCGCCAGGTGCATGGTTATGGTGAGGCACGAGAATCCTCTGGTCAGTTATGTGGCCGGCAGTGAGGAAGTTGGCTTAGCTGAGGTAGCGTTATGTTCTAATGAATCATGTTGCTTTTTGGTGGTGTTAATAAACAAGGGCCTAATTTCTCATGCAACAGCAACATCAAACACAAATCGCAGTTGCTTTCCAGTATAACTAATGAGCCGGTGGCACAGTCGCGATTTACGTTGTATGGTCGCCGAGGGAATAGCAATCCTAAGCTGGACTCTAGGCTCTGGCAGGTGGTCGCAATATTTGAATCACTGCTGGCGTCGGTCTCTCGATGTCTAGTTGTATAAAAGCTTCGTTGACCCATTTATAAGCCGGACCATAGAAGCAACCCCAAATTCATGCTTTTTCAGCGATTTTAGGCTACAGCCATATAGCAATTGAATTCTACTGCTAGTCATGTTATCGAGCAAATGAGCAAACCCATGGGTACCCTATTCGATGATAGGCGCAGTCACGTGAGTTATCGGTCATCGGACTGACCAGACTCAACGCCTAACACTGCAACGTGGCGAACTACCATGCATTGCGAGAACTGATTTGCGATTTAGAGCTGCCGAGCCACTGTAAAAAGAAACCACGCCCTTTGAGACTAGCAATCAGTATGTGCTCACTTTACCTCTCACTTCCCATCAATGTTGGCTCTCTAACTTTCGAGGGTTCGAGGAGAAGTTTGGATAGTGTAGCAAAATCGGTTTTAGTACATAAGTCAGTTTGTAGTACATTAAGCTTAAAGTCTTTTGTTTTCCGCCGGATATAAAACCTCATTGCTAGTCTTCTCTCCAAGGTCTCTATCACACCTGTAAGGTGATCAACATATTTTTTCTAGCATCATGTCACATTTTGATGATTCATTCTCGGGCTAAATGATGATGATGATGATATTTTGTTTGCCCAGAGTTGATCTTCATCTGACAACCACTCTCGATGGCGAATCAATGGGGTCGGGTCGAATGGAATATCTAACTCCATTATAGTTATATACTGGCGGCTCCTTTGCTATTCGTGTTGGCCTCGATTTTGTCGTTGATTTATTACCAAAACATTGATCTGAATCTTCATCTAATAACAGTGCCATCCATGCAGCTAATATGCTATGAAGAATAAGATCGATTGATTGCGAGACAATATTTAGATATCTAGCATAAACATACTTCTCGTACATGATCCATTGCTCGCTTGCTACCTGATCAAAGTCATCTTGAGGCTCTAGATCTGGGGCAGATTGTTGTTGTTGCTGCCGAGAGTCTATCACACCATCTTTCGCTGCAATCAGTCTTGAGCCCTCGATTGACCCCTTCATTGGTAGATTTTCTCTCACCACTTGATCAGACATCACTGCATTCATAGATTGCGATATTTTTGAGCTCGAACTGCCTGTTCGACCGGCAATCAATGGTGGAACCGGCATGGGTATGATAGTAATTTCATCACTGTAATCATCTGATTGCACTTGCCTCAATAAAGGAGCCAGAGAGTCGATAGGTGGTGAAGATTTTCTTCCTGACAAGGATCTGCTTGTGGCCCACTTGAGGTCCGTTGAATCCTGATTGGTCCCGTTTGCGAGCCGCTGTCCACCGCGAATGCGCTTCATCTTTGATGCTGGCTCTAGTTGCTTCTCATTTCTGTTTATCAACTTGCTCACCAAAGTTTTGAGCTTATTTTGTGTAGATTTCGGTCGGCGAGAATCCAGAGCCTGAGTCAAGTCGATTGGGCTGTGAATGAAGTGCGGTGATTTAGGTTGCATAGTATCGGGTTCACTTCGATTGATTGCATAAATAGTTATACTTGCTATCAATATAAGCGTCATGCAAGCTGAGAAGATTATTAGTATAAATCTATTACCAATTATCAATCCCATGAGTCCAATGAGCGAAAATGCTAATATGATTATAGTTAGCATGATATTTTGATCTTGATCGAAACATTTCCTTAGCGAGCTAGTCATCAGCAGAATGAGATTAACAAACAATAAACTCTTGATGACGAACCTCATGATTGCTTATCTATTCCTTCGGCATCACATAGACAATAAATGATGCATGATTATATAATTCAAATTGATAACGATGATTACAATAGTATCGACCTTGTGATTTGGAAATCTCGATAGTTTAACACGCGGTGCAAGATTTTTAGTGTTGAAAGTTCGCTCGTGCAATTTGCGCTTGCGCGTGAGCGAATTGTTAAGAATAAATGCCCAAGTTATCGCTTATTTTATAATGCATACAAATTCCATATAGCCTACATGTATATAGAGCGACTTGTAGATTACACAATTTCTATTGTTCACAAATAATCTCTAGCAGTTTGTCGCCTTACCTGGTGCGACATAATTACTTTGGTGATTAGGTTTTCCTGTTGGTGTGGTTGCATTAACTGTAACTGATGCTGGTGTTGCTGATGGAATTGGAGTGGAACAATATGATCCAAGACGTTGTCCGCTTCCACCACCTCCGACCATCCCTCTCTTGGAGTATCTTTGTGGAGTAGCCCTACCGGTTGTGGCAAACACGTTGCTTCTCTTCTTGAATCGGGCCCTTTTTTTATTTTACAAATGAATTCATGGGAGTGATATTAATGGCTAGCTCAACACTTATTATGATTTGAATTTTGAATACCAACAAAAAGTCAACTTACCTACTAAATAGATTCATCGCAATGCAAATCCCGAGAAACATTATGCCCAAAACTATCATTATTGGTAGCATGTTCTCCGGTTTCGTCGTTTGAGTTACCATCTTGCTAGAGTTGGCTTGCATCGTACTGTTGCCAGCAAGATTTACTTGCTTAAATCTTTCTCGCCCCTGATTTGGCATTACTGATCGGTGGATTGAATTTTATCTAGTGTTAAATAGCCAATACAATTCTCGTTGCAACAGTCAAATAAAGTTGAAAAAGTGTAAACAACAAGGATACTGAATTTTGTTCATGCATCCAAACGAAGCACTATGGAGGTGAGTTTACGAAGTTAGATTATGGGTTAGGCGGCTGGAGGTACAAAAAACTGTTAAGTCTGTTGGGTGCCATCGAGCGTGCAGTCCCATTAAGTATCCACTTCATGTTAAGTGTCAAGATTGTGAATAATGTTAGGGAGACTAATCGCAACAAACAAACCGGAACATTCATCCGTAAGTCGATGTCTTGAGTCGACCCTCAAGAGCAGAGGTCATTGGTAAGCGACAAGTCAAGATGGCGGTGATAACAAAAAATCTAAATTGAACGTACCTATGACCTAAGATAGATGATCTAACGGTTAAGGCCTTCTCCACAAATGCGCTATTCATTCCAAAATCCCATGATGTCACAGAAAATTTAATTATTTTTAGCAATGAGGCAAGAGTTGCGCAATCCTACCGAGATAGCAATTATAGTGGCACTAATTGCTAGGCACTCCCAGTTCTCTTAGCGGTTGGAAACCGACAGGTTAATCTCCCTCTACCTGGGAGTAATCAAGTTCATTCGCGCTCTCATCCGGCGGGGCCTCGCAAGTTTTTTCTAATCTAGTCATATTAGATGCAATTTGAGACGGCCGAAATAGTTGGTCGCAAGCTGTTCAACTTAATGTGAGACATGATATTAGAAATGAACAGTTCATTCTCATTCAAACTTGCGGCCAGTGCTGTAGAAAGTGATGCAAAATCACTGCTATCAGCTCCCTTAGCTTCTAGCAAGCAGGCAAGAGAGCTAGCGGTCGGGAGCAATCAAAACAAATGGAGCCTCGACGGGTTTAGCAGTGCAGGTGAGCCATATACAGACCACACAGTGCACACCATCGCTTCAGTATGTAGTGAGAGGGAAAGAGATGGAGGTCGACTATCAGAATGTGGCCCAAATGAACTCGTGCCGGTATTGCATGTTGGGCACATAGCGCGCGATGCCAGCGATTTAGGCGTTTACCGCCCAACGATACATGATGAAAATTTGATATTTTGCGGCCAAGTTAGCAACAATATTGTATAAATCTGGAGACAACTTTTTATTCTTTGAACATTCTAGCACAAGCTACCATCCAAAAATATTCCAGTTAATGATGCTACAAGTTGAGCAATTTAACTCATCAAAGAGTGAAGATGCAAACCACAACATCACTTGTAAACGACACAAAGTCCAGTGTCGATTGCGCTAAACTATGTCCATGCGGAGGTCCAGCAATTGTAAGTATATTCATGATTTATAGAGACAAATTTGATGCTCTAGATTTGCAACAAAAAACACTGACAATTTATTCCCACTTCAATCAATCCCACTTCAACTAGCCCGTACCTGACCAATGGCTTGAGGTTATGGTCACAGGTGGCTTCAAAGTTTGGCACATTATATTTATCATTATTGCATTTGTGGTTACGATGGTTGTGGTCTATTGTTGCTTCCATAGATGCCGCATTCCGAGAACAAAACAAGAGATCGAGGCCGACCTGATGCGATCCAATCTGGCAAACAAGTTTCGTGATTATCTATTTGAGTTGCCCAATGAGCCAACAACATTTGTTGAAGCTTTAAAGAAAGTCCAAGATATTGAAGAGAAACTTGAGCAGGATGATGCAATGATGTCTCGTGACTTGGGTGCCAGAAAGCGGATGGGGTGGCTCAAGTTGAAGGGTAAAGGTGATGGTAAAGGCGATCCTGCAAAAGAGGATGCAGACATTAAGGACGAGAGAAAGGTAACGTCAGCCAATGGGAATCTCGAGTCAGTTACAGCCGACGATACAAAGGTGAAGTCAAGTGATGGAATATTACTGCCAAGTAAGGATTTGAATGCAAGCAAGGACTTTCCATCCATAACCCCATCGCTTACTCTGCCGTCACCATCAAAACCGCCCGATATCAACGGCTCAAAACTAGCAAAAACTAGAAACTCTCAGAAACAGGAAGCGACGCAACTGAGTGCGACCAAAACAATCCTATTGAAACCAGTTGAACCCAAGCAACGAGAATCGCGAAAGAGAGACAAATCTAGACCAAAGCTACAGGTGGCTGATAAAACCGATGGGCATTCGAATATTGACGGTGGCAACAGTGCAATCAATGATAACCAACAAGTGAGAGATAGTTTACCCTCGCAGGCGCTGCCAGGTGTCAAAACTGCCAAGAGAAAACGACAGAAACCAAACTTATCTAGGACCAAGGGAACAAGACGAGACAAACAATCTTCGATTTCTCCTCCAAATGAGCTGCCGCCTCCCCAACTACCGATAGAGCTTGCTGAGAATGCGATGGAAACGCTCAAGATGATTCGAGATGAGCGGACTTCGTGAATAAGTGATCGCTGTACAGTAGGTTTCATTCAGCTCGGGCAATAAGAGAAAAGGTCTGTTAGTGTAGTGGTCATCACACTTGGCTCTGAACCAAGTAACCCCAGTTCGAATCTGGGACGGACCGAAAATTTTTTTCTCCAACGTAAGATTGCGAAATTTGTATCCCGCGCCTTGTGCGCCCGTTTTATGCAGCCCCCCTCTTAAATAAAGAACATTTAGTCTTTATCAGCCCTCTAGTCAACGTCTTAATTGCGATTAGAGATACTTTTCTATTCGAGTTATCATCAACCTTGGAATATTATAGCGAGCTTAGTGTCCTCTCACCCTATCACTACATATTTACTCTCATATTGTGGCATTCATACCGGATCGACATTGATGTCAATCTAGAAATTCGAAATAATAGCATGACTCTAAGACACACTTATTATTGAGAGCTAATTTTATTTTGGGATTGATGATGACCATCTCCATGCTACATGTTGCTGTTTGCTCATACTTATGTTAATCACTTAAGTTGCTGATTAAAACCCGGCTGAACTCGCGGTGGGATCGATGGTAAGCCGCCGGCGCCTCCCGGACGCTCGGGCGCAGCCCGGTTCGGGATTGAGGGTGCCGGTCGGCTAGGCAACGGCGGCAGTGTCGAGGAGCGCGAGTTGTTGTTGTTGTTGTTGTTATTTTGGTGTGGTGGTATGATAGGAGGGTTACTAGTAGGGTTTGTAACCTTAATAGGTTGCAATATGCCACCCATGCCGAGCGGTGGTATTGCTGGCTGCTGGGGTTGGGTGGCCACAGGTTTCATTGGAATCTGTGGTTGCTGGTGTTGCATCTTCAGCTGGCCGACCGGTAGTTGAGGTGGCGCCCGGTGTTGGCTAGCGAGTTGGACCGGATTTGGTGGTTTGTATTGTGAATTACTATTGCCACTGTTATGGATGCTATTTGATGATGCTGACGAGGTGAAAGCCGATGCTGCTTGGGATGATGTGACGGGCGCCGACTTTATGCTGGCCGCTGTCCAGTCGGATTTAACAGGTGGTGGTAAGGGGGTGGTTGAGGTTTCCATGATAACCTTACTAATAATCTTCAACCCCTCATCGCAAGCCTGATAGGTTTTAATAAGATCCGTTCGACGTCGCTCCTCTTCGGGTGACTCCTCCATTAGTGTATTCTGATCAATGCCTTGATGGAATAGTGTTGTGTAGAGCTCGGTGAACATGAACTGTTTTGTTGAATTGATTAGCAAGTGCATTATTAGCTTTGGAACCAGATCACGAAATGATTTCGTGACAATCTTCATGTAAGACTCCACCAAGTTTCTGATAGTTTCAACTTGACGCTCTAGTTGTGGATCCAATGAGGTAGATTCTATTCGACCACCATTCGACATGCCACCTTCCGAGATGGCGTTAGATCCATTGCCCAATCCATCATCCAATGGCCCACTTGTCCTTCCATTGGACATACCTGAGCGATCCAAATAGACGCCTGCCCTATAAAACGAGGCCTTCCAAGCTTCTGTCTCCTCGGCTGACTCACATGAAAGATCCAAAGTTTTCTTATCACTATAAACATTGACATTTGGATTGCTCGAGTTGAACAAGGAGAAAACAGATCGGCGAGACATAAAACCAGATTCAATGTCACGAATCTTAAGACCATCCAAGTTCAACATGTACTTTTTCTCCTTCTCCTCCTCATCTTTGAACCAAGACAGAGTTTCCGCTGTCAGTACAAACCAATAGTCGCGTGAACCACCCTTTAGCATGCTCAAATTATGGATGGTCATGTAACCCTTTCGAATAACTTGGTTAGTTACCTTCCTCTGATTTCCACTTGGAGTTACGTTGTTTGTACTCTGTTGTGTATTAAAGCCAATAAAATCATCATGATTGGTATTCATATATGACTGCTCAGCATCCACTAAAAGCGACAGTTGATCTTTGAGAATTTGATCGCGCTCTCGGATGTGAGTCATAATAATACGCTCTACTTCGTCTCTCAATCTTGGGTATCTCGAAAGGCCAGCTGTGCAATTTTTAAGTACATTACCAAGTTCAGCAATAACAAGATCAACACAAGTGTGCGTTGGGTCTCGTAAACGGGCGATTTGGGTTCTCACTATAGCATCAAAGGCTGAATTTGGTGTGAAAAGACCAACATGAACACCGTGTGTGTTCCTGATAGCAAAGGCAATCTCGCGACGCATTTCCTTCTCGTCGCATTCACGCTTCATTATCTCAAAAGGAAATCGTTCGTGAAACAAACGATTGATCCTAGCACCACCTGATAGCTCGTTGACATTTATGTCGGAGTTTCCGGATCCCTCGATTGTGCGCACAAAATCATTTTGCAACTGTTGAATCATCTTCATCATAGCTTTTGCCTTACCAGCTGGATCGTCTGGATTATGATGCTCGTATCCCTCTACCAATTTTCTCAAACTATTCTTTTGAGCTTGCAACTTGTCTCTTAAGGCCGGCAAAAAGTCACGAATGTGATTGGTTAGCTGCTGATTCAATACCCTCTGTAAGTATGGTGTTCCACATCTATCAGCCAAATGACGGTACGATGGATGGGTGGAGAAAAACTTTCGCTCTGCTTCAAGCGAAGCCAAAATATCCTTCTTGCCATCAATGTCTCTTTGGGATCTATTCACAACACCAATGTATCCTCGGCGCAAAGGAAAGACTTTGTTTTCTAAAATATCCCTTGCATCTGTACCTTGATCCATGAGATCTAATTTGGTTATAACACCAATCGTGCGAAGTCCATCACAATCAACCTCCTTGGACAACTTGAGTGCATCACTTGTTGCCAAATCTTGATTTGCCGGCGTGACAGCCAAGATAAGGCAATTATCTCGGGTAATATAATTTAATATCATTTCTCTGATTTGTTGCTCAATATCTGGAGGCTGATCGCCTACTGGGACCTTGGTGAGACCTGGCAAGTCAATTAGTGTTAGATTGAGCACATGAGGCGAATGAATCCTCAGATTGATGGGTATGGGGGAAATACCCTTATTGTTGCCCGTGCACCTATTTGTCTCATCCTCGATCTCCTTTCGAATTTTATCAAAATCAGTAAATATATTACCTCTGGCATGATTAAACTCCCCATATTCTTGTTGATCATTGATCAATTGTAAAACCAATGGCCGTCGAGTGACGATTCCAGACCCACGGGGTAAAAAGTCTTGGCCAACAAAGTTCTCCAAAACGGACGATTTACCTGCAGACTGGCCACCAACGACGGCAATTTGCGGCAGGTCCAGGCTAAAATCCACTCCAATTGTTGAGAAGGCATCTTGTAACTTGTTGACAATACCAATAAGCCCCTCGAGGCCTTGATTGGTCCAAGCCATAATTTAATGAGGATCGAGATACAGGTGATTTGATTGGGGAACTTGCGCGCAACAAGTATTTTTTCCCTATTACCAATACAAATAAAATAAATAATAATAGCTTTTGTCAATCCGCTTAATCTAAGGATTGCAATTCTTTGGGGCGCTATTGTAGCAAATCTTTCTTATGGTATCTTGACGAATAATAATATTAATGTTGGATAAAATAGTCCTACCTCTACCTTCTTTTTAGTGTGATCAATTGATTATTGTTGTCAGTGTTCTCGATGAGAATTATGTAGAATTAATAATCAAATCAAGGACGATGACAATAGGCACTGATGATGCTTTGGGTTGAGAGAAATTTATGGCCAAGCCTGTCGCTTGGTTGCAATCAACTGGCTGTAATCTGTAGAATTATTGGAGCACAAATTGTCCATTTGTTTTGATGACGAATGAAGTTTGCACCCACTCATTCGCTCTCTAGCTTAGAAAATGCGCTGTCGACGTCTGTCTGTCTATGTGCTATTCGTTGCCGCAGCAGCTCTGCTATACATTGAACTGGGCCACCAGCTCTTGCTGTGTTGAAGTTTTCAGTAGCACTAAAAAAAGACCATTGCAGTCAATGGCAAAAGAGAGCAGCTTTCGATACCCCCGCGTACATGATGTATCCCGCTTTCACAGCTGTAGTCTGTGAATTTGCCGCAGCGGCAACCATGGCTGCTGTCGATTCCCACTCGAATCCTCCATTTTCCCATTGAGATCTGAGCAAAGTTTTGTCCGTCACTGAAGACTGCACCAATTGTATGGTATGGGGTGTCTGCCGGCCATCCGTTTTGTTTGCATGGCCGACAACTGGCACCAATGGCGCCGGCGACGAGATTGCAATCGTCAAACTTTCCCAAAAACTCACAGCTGATCAAGCTCACCAGGCTACCGACTTGTCATGTTGATTCATTCTATTTATAATTATTATTATCCATTCTATTGAGTTTCATCTGCATCCAATTTCACGCCAGACATTCGAAGCAACCGAATTATATCATCATCATTCACCGGTGTACAGGTGACAAGCACGATTGATAATTTGCCTAGACAATCATAACTCCAGTTGAAGCCACAGCATATGGTATCATATTGAACACTTAAACAAGTTATATATTTACTTGCCATCACCATACTAATTACTGTCATTCGTTGTCATCATTTGTAACAGTTGCTGATAGTGAATTGCACAATAGTTGATGTTGACATAACCTCTGTTGTTCCAATTGTAAACAAGAATTACCTGATGCTCTTGGCGAGATGGTAACAACAACAATGGATGATTATTCCACCTATGTCTACGCTCTAACAAGTGTGACGTTCATCAGTCTCGCTCCCATAATTGTTTTATTCATTTTACCTGTCGACAACAAGGTTAGCTTGAAGAAGTTGCTTGCCTTGGCTGCCGGCTGCCTCCTTGGTGACGCATTTCTGCATCTCATTCCCGAGAGCTCCCACGAGCATGGCCACGAATCTCATCACGACCATGGACATGATCATCATCATGATCACGGTCATCATCACCACCACGAGGAGCCTCACAGTCACGGGCACAATCACGACCATTCCGTCGGTCTCAAAGTGTTAGCCGGCATTATGGTCTTTTTCATTCTAGAGAAATATATTTACTCAATGAACCTCAATCAACAGCAACAAACAACGAAGAATCCTAAGAGCGAGAAAGCAAAGAAGAAGAAAAATGATGACCATAATGACGACGACGATGGCCATCATCACGATCACATTCACGCATCGGGCATCCTAAATCTGATCGCCGATTTCTTGCACAATTTCACCGACGGACTCGCCATTGGAGCCTCATTTCTTTCAGGAACCAAACTCGGTCTAAGCACAACCTTTGCAATCTTCCTTCACGAGGTACCACACGAGATAGGCGACTATGCCATCCTAAGGCAATCTGGATTCTCCAAGTCCAAGGCAATCTGGCTTCAAGCAGTTACAGCGATAGGTGCTGTTTCAGGGACAGTCATTAGCTTGTTGCTTGGTAGTCTAGATGAGCGCGCTAACGCTTGGATATTGCCATTTACAGCAGGTGGTTTTATTTACATAGCCACAGTTCATCTTATTCCGCAGTTGAAAAACTCAAATTTCAAGCAAACTGTAGTAGAATTGATTTGCTTTGTTATTGGAGTAAGCATAATGTACATGATGTCTTGGTTGGAATGAGGACTAATATTGGGCTGGTATTAGTGATGGCTGTGGTACTAATTGACAATCATTAGATCATATTTGAAAAACGGAAGATGCCATCATGACTCATGTGGCTTATTAGTGCTAATTTAAGCTACTAACAAGACATTTGATACTCTCTTATTTATCGTGTCTCTCGCTCCCCATCGACGCGATGGAAATATATGTATCACTTGTATCATATTCGACCTACTTGCCTCCTATTTAGTATACTTTCTGTTATGTTTCTTCCCTTGTCTTTTGTGCTTTCATTGCTGCATAATAACCGGTATGGTAGCCAGCCATATACCATGACATCAACATCGAGGCTGTAGCTTCGTCTTCTGTATTAATCTTGGGAAAGTCTGTTCTCAAAAACGGTGGGGGCATCAATGGTGGGTCCTTCTTGTCATTGAAGTATCGAGCTTGATGACTGGTATTGGCACGATTTGTGGAAGTGGACTTCTCCAGTGCAGGCTGCACAATCGGTTCCGAAGGATCCTCGTTATTATACTGGTAAAATGTCGACTTGTAAGATAACACTGGCGGTTGCCTGGGGCTAAAAGTCTTGCTGCCGCCAACAGATCCATTTGCATCCTTATCTTTCTTTTGCTGAGTGGATTTCTTCGCTTTACTTTCACCGGTTTTAATATTGGAACTCTTGGGGATTTGACATCCAGCTTTGCGAATGGACTGACCAATTCTTTTGAGCTGATCATCATAACTTAATAAGTAAATGTCATTTGAGAGAGAAGGTAATGCTAGCTTAGTGTTGTCATTTTGTTGGTCGCCGATGGTTTCATTGTCCATCTTCGTCTTGCCACTCCCCTCATCCTTCTCTCGCTCTTTGACCGAAGGATAATAGCTTTCAAATTTGCTAGTTTGAGGGAGCAAGTCTTCTGACATTATTATAAAGTAATTTGTTGTTTGAGATCTATATACAAGAGCAAACAGTAATACTGTTGAGGGTGTAAGGCAATAAAGGGGCCAATTTAAAATGGATGTTGTGCAACAACGTGGGCAACAATAATAAGCCAGGTGAGAGCAGTCTTCTCGCGACAAGACAAACAAGTAGTAGTAGGAAAGCAAACAAACAAAACATATACACGAGCATGTAAGTGGGCCGCTAGACAATATTACACTATTTTTATCTGCTTGCGCTAACTTTGGCCTCGGGAGGAATTAAGGTAGAAAACACAGAGAAATTGCGCACCACTTTCCGTTGCCATTGTTGTCGACGTTGATTTGTCATAACATCAGGGTGCACTTTCTACCCGTAAAGCTACTTTTGCTGGTAATACTTGCAAGTTTTATCGATTCCAATCCTTATAGACACGACACATGAAATAATCCCATAACATATTTTGATCAAGGAAATAATCTCATATTGTAATCAGCATCATGATTTCTACAGACCAACAATACAACACAACCCTTAAAATTGTATTATTTCTCGTTCTGGGTACCTTGTTTACCCTAGTGATATTGAACGTAAGTAGACCAAATAAATAGACCAAAACAGCCAACGAACCGATCATAATTATGAATTGAGATCAAATGCATCAAGTTGTACATGTATAGCCTGATAGTGCTTTTGCCACTTCTGTACCAATCATCTATGTCAAAAATTATGGTAGCTCGACAGCCACGATTGAAACTAATGATTAACAAAGCAATGCGTGCGATCGATTCATCTTTGCAGTTGTTCTCCCCGTCAGGGTTCTAATGGGGGATTCCCTCGAATTTTCCGCAATACCACGGTGACGTAGAGCTTCATCAAGTTTGCATGTGAGTTATGTGGAAACTGGAAACCACCTCCCCCAACGAATTCAATTAGAATCGATTTGAGTCGGTTAATAGTGTTGCTGATTTGTTATTCACATCAAATCCGAGCAAATAAATAAGTTCAAAATACTAATCCGAATTCTATCATTACAACATACAAACAACACTAACAGTTCCCCAAAGACGAAACCGAGCGAGAAATTATAATACTGAATAAAGTCGACGAAGACAATTTAACTGAACCAAGGTTACACTTAAATCAGGAAATGTTGGGACACAAAGTAGGAGCTGTTGGCGCGGATATCAAGCCAAAGGATGAGACTGTGGCCAAGATTGTCGAGGACATCAAGCCAGAGTTTGAGCAGAAGACTGGCAAGAAGTACACTGAGTTGGATGTCATCTCTTACAAAACCCAAACTGTTGCTGGAACGAACTACTTCGTCAAGGCTAAGGCTGTAGACGAGGATGGCAAAGAGCAGATTGTTCATTTGAGAATCTATCGAGACTTGGGCAAGAACTTGGAGTTGACTGCCTACCAGTTGGACAAGAAGCACGAGGATGAGATCGTCCACTTCCAGTAGGAGATGGTAATTTATATCATCCACAAAAAGTATCATATCAGAACCTAAAGCAGCACACATCAGTGAAATTGCACAAATTTGCATACCAAATACAAAATCCCTTATGAGATTAGTGTAACGCTATGGTTTCTATAATAAGGATCGAAAAAGAAGAGTTATCGAACAAAATTAACAACAATCAATTCAATGCATGAGAGGTACCAAGTTAACTCAGATCTTTTTTGAGTTCATAGTAATCATGTTAGTGATAGATACCAATCTAACATCGTTACCAATAAACTAGTCTTATTAACTGAGATCTCCTCACCGAGTAAAGAGAACATACTTGACATTTTTCTCTCACCTTTCAACATCAATCAGATTACAGCAACCAGACTCAAAAGACAGGTGGCGAATCTTCCATTGAGGAGCAGGCAGCGCGTAATAGGTTGAATCTTCACCAATCTATTTTTGTTCCATCATCGTGTCGGAGACCACGGAACATTCCATCGAGCCAAATCAACACCGAGGCACCTGTATTCTTTCTATCCATGACTAAGCTACATGTAGCTCGCTGCTAAGGTCGTCGCTTTGAAAGCATCAAAATTGCTTGTTTAAACGAGCTTCTCGATGAGATTCAACGCTTCAACAAACAATTTTATCAAACCTGAAACAAACAACAAGCAGACTGCAACAAATCAGCAATTTGATCTGAAAAAAGTAAAATGGCTCTAATCATTGGAAAGAACATCTATTGCATAACTTTGTGCGCTATCCTAATGCACATTTTAGTTGATACTGAAGCATTAGAATTAAGCCAAATTGGCAAGGGCATCAGCAAATCTTTCTACGACATGTTTCAAAAATTCAAGACTCCCTTCATCAAGGACGGCGGATACAGTGGCGGCGTGAGCTCGGAAAGTGGCAAGGATGACGAGATTGTTTCAGTGATTGAAAGGGCAAAAGCTCAATTGGAGGAGAAGACTGGCAAGAAGTACAAAAGTCTGGAGCCAGTTAGCTACATAATTCAAGAGGTTGCTGGCACCAACTACTTCGCTAAGGTCAAAGCCACCACTGAGGATGGAACAGAGAGCATAATTTTCATGAGAGTTTATGAGAATATCCAGAGACAAGTTAGATTGGATTCCTATAATCTCGACAAGAAGTTGACTGATAAATTGGATTACTTTTAAGCTAGCAACCTGCTTCCAGCCAGATTTTGTTCATTGGTTCATAGAAGAAAACAACCACTAAACAGACTAATTAAAATGATTTCCAGCTAACAAGCTAATGCCACCACCAAGAAAACACAACAGAAACTCAATGAGGCTGAACGTGTCCAGCTTACTAATTAACTCGCTTGATTACACCTGCACACTACCTAGCGCATGATTATGACGTCACCTGGCTCGCTGCATCTCTGGCCCCAATTGTTCTACTTTCTTTCTCCCTATTCGTCTAGCTCCACTTTCTCTTCTAGTGATGTAATTGGAGCTATGACTTCGTAACTCCACTGCCACCGTTTAATAGTGGACTTGCTCTCTGGGCGCCTATGACCCTAATTCAGGTGTTCAGTGGTCGGATAGACTTTCTAGAGTTTAAAAACATAGTCGATTGAGGTTCGCGAGCCGAGAACCACTGCACTGCGCAATGGGAAGCTTGGGGATAGAAGAGAAAAACGGTGGATGGGTATAGTATGATTGGGTTTAGTGAGAATAGTTATAGTGAGCATTGCGTAGAAGCGCATCTAAAGTGTCAAATTATATTGATTTTAAACTTTTACCTGTTAATTAGTGCGATCATACTGTAGAACAAAGATTCATGAATTACTGTGACCCAATTGGAATGCACACAAGTTAATTAGGCGCAAATTTTGCTAACCATCATCGTCGTTCTCGTTGTCGTCAGCCTAATAAGAAGTAAGTGGAATTACACTTACTTCTGACCGTGAACATGATGAAGCCCCGAGTTTCCACTAGTCGTATAATGGGCGAGCAAACGATTACAAGCCGCAAGTCTGAAGCTTTGTCCTCATCGGCTAACAATGGCGGAGGTGGCTCACAATCGCAGAGGAGTCAAGGCGGAAGCGGAAGTGGAGGCCAATTGAACGCGGAACAATCGAAAGCTCAAGCAAGGAAACGAAGGTCCTCTATAAATGTCTATGATCAGCCATCGAGTATAAATCTTCGTCTCCGTCAACTGGAGACGGATATGATTAGATTGGACGAAGATCGAACAAAATTGTTCGACGATACCCATTCAGCATTGACCCAATACGAACTACGGCTCACAGAAATACACGCTATCTTAAAATCACGACAAGACAATGTGGAAAAGTATGTTGAGGATATGAGACTTTTACTTCAAGCTAAGGAAGATTTTGAACGTCAAGCCAAGTTGCTCAATGAGAAACACGAAAGAATTCATGAGAAATTTATGCATAGGGAAACGACCATTTCGCGCGAGATCAAGTTGCTCAAGAACAAGTTTGAACTATTGGAAAGGAATCGACAGTTTAGGTCAATCTTACAAAAGTCAAATGCAAATCACAGTGATATTAATGACGATCTAATTAGTGGCTTAGATCCAAATGATCACTCGCGACAGCGAAGCGAGGTGACCAGTCAGGCTAGTGGGTCGACGTTGCAGGCAACAGCAGGTGGCCAGCAAGTGGGTAGCGATGGTGTTGGTGTTGGGCCGAGTCACTTGACGAGTAGAGGTAAAAGACCCAAAGCCAAGGCGTCGAGGTTTGGCGTACTTAAGAATCTAGTGACTCCCCTGCTGGTTTTTGCCGGAAAGAAACCAAAACGATCGGACTGGCAGAAGAGCAACAAGGTTTCTGCACTAGAAACAGGAGGCATTGATGGATCGGATATTGCGCAAACTACAACAAATGCCATAAGCCAAGTTGTAACTCCAACAGGTGAGACCACAAGGATCAATGCAGAGGCAATTGGTGTCGTGGCCAATGACCTAGTGCCGCCCGCCGATGCAGTGGCATCCTCTAATACGGTGGCCGCAAAGAGCATCAAAAAAGGAGGCATTCTATTGGGTCGCTTTTTCAGGTGATCAACTGCCGAGTAGTTGAACTCTCAAGTGTGACTCATCATCAATTTGACTAGTAAATTAACAAAACCCGCATGTCTGTCAATCAATCGACGAGCTAACCCTATTATTTGATGATAGCAAATAAACTCCTCATTGGGGCAACGCTATTTATTACATGACAACCACAACCACGACTACAACATGTACAAAGATGACAATGAAAGAAAGCGCGCGAGGCAGCAAGCGAGAGAGTGAGAGAGAGAGAGAAAGAGAGAGAAGGATAGAGATCAGCGATAATGGTAAGTAATCTAACAAGTGGCTCACTGATTGTCTATCGTAATATTCTCTTTGGTCTTGATATTAGAGAAAAAGACGCGCGATGTCGCCTGAGATGAAAATTGTCAGTGAATGCAAAGCCTTCAAGTAAAGCAATAGGATTATGCCATTGACTCGATTAGTTATCGATCCCTTTGAATCTCTTCGCGTGATTCTCTTTAGTGGCTAAGATAGCAGAAACAACGCAATATGAATGTGGAAAAGATGTACGATATGTTAGTATTGGTCATGAAGCGAATCGATCGTGCAGAGAAAATGATTGTTATGATTGACAGCAAAAGCAAATATTAGCTTGCATTCGACAATAATGATCTCACGCTCATAGGAAATTTCATCTCCTATTGAGGATCTGTCCAAAATCTAACCAGCCAAAAATTCGCCTTTTTGACTGTAGTGTATCGATGCTAATGCACCATTCCTATAGCAGGGGAAGCACGGGAACACGAAATTTGGCCGATTAGATTTTGGACACTCTGTAGGTAGGCTCAATACTAACTAAACTAATTCTATTGAAATATTATTATAATTATATTGTTATCAATTTTACCTTCAATTAACTAATACTCATTTAGGTTAAAAGAATTTGTAACAACAGGTATTATCTTAATCAGGCTCATGGCTCGCTCAGTTCCAGAAGCCTCGCTGCTTATGGCCTCTATGATCCAGCTTGGCACCTTGATCCTTTATATCTTTGGCCACCTACGAGATTTCCTTAGATCCATTGGGCTTGAGAAAAATGCTGCGGCCATTGAGGAGGATAGGCAAGGATATCCAACTTTATATCAAAGTTTCGAAAACTTTTACTGCAGAAACTTTTTCAGACGACTGCGCGATGGATGGAATATACCTATTTGCTCTGTACCAGGCGAAATGATTGATGTTATGGACAGGTATTCAGACGACTACAATGCAACCTTCAAGTTCAAGGGCACAACAACGAGAGCCATCAATATGGGTTCCTATAACTACCTCGGAATGGCCGAAAACACAGGGCCCCGGATAGAGGCAGTGAGGGAGGACATAAAGCAATATGGTTCGGGTACCATGAGCCCGAGAGCTGAGTTTGGAGTTACGGAAACTCTAGTGGAATTGGAACAAAAGATGGCTAAATATTTGGGAACCGAAGCTGCATTTGTAATGGGCATGGGATTTGCAACAAACTCAAACAACATTCCCGCTTTAGCCGGCGGAAAAGGAACCCTTATCATGAGCGATGAGCTCAACCATGCTAGTCTAATTGTTGGATGCAAAATCTCAGGTGCCACCTGTAAGGTGTTCAAGCACAACGATACCGATGACCTAGAGCGCAAGCTTCGTATGCATCTTCTAAGAGGACAACCCACAAGCGAAGGAACTTACAAGCCTTGGAAAAAGGCGATTATAGTTGTCGAGGGAATCTTTAGTATGGAGGGAACTGTAGTAGATTTACCTGAAGTGATTAGGATTAAGAAAAAATACAAGACCTACTTGTACCTGGACGAGGCGCATAGCGTCGGCGCTTTGGACAAAGGTGTGGTTAACTATTATGGTTGTAATCCTAAGGATGTTGACATTCTGATGGGCACTTTTACTAAGAGCTTCGGTGCCGCAGGTGGTTACATTGCCGGATCAAAGCAACTGATTGATTATCTCAAGATTAAGTCACATGCCACCTGCTATGCCGTTACCATGGCCCCACCTGTTGCCCGCCAGATTATAGATGTGATTGACTCAATTATCGGCCACGAGGATCCAAAACAAAACGAAGGCTTGAGGAGAATTGCAACTCTTAAAGAGAATACCAGGTATTTCAGACAACAATTGGCATCCCGAGGTTTCGCTGTGATTGGGAGCGAAGACTCACCTGTTGTTCCAATGATGGTTTACTCAGCCACCATTGTAGTTGAGATTATTCGAGCGGCTCTCAAGGAGAATGTGGCCATCGTTGGTGCTGGCTTTCCAGCAACTCCTCTACTCGAGGCTAGGGTTAGATTTTGCGTTAGCTCGGCGCATACAAGGGAAATGTTGGATAGGGTTGTTAATGTTATTGACGAGATTGGTACCCGAATGCATGTTAAATTTGGCCAGCCTGTGAAGACGGAGGACGACTATATCAAGTCCAAATTAGAATGAAATAAACACATTGGTTCCATCATTCAATAAAGTATAGTTTCTTTTTTCCAATTATTTTCCTAGTAAAATGTTGAAAATGATAGCAAATAATTAAAAAGGGGCAAACAGAAATGTAACAGTTAGTTCAGTCATTTTATTATAAAAGCACACATGGAATGAAATGCCGGGTCTTTGGCCGACTCTAAAAATTTAGATGTTACATCATTATGCAATAAAATGTCCATGAGCGCATGTTGATATCTACAGATTTTTCGAGTGTCTGAAGCGAGAGGTGGTGGTAAAATCAGTCCATTCTAATGTGACTGGCCATCTTGATCAAGTCGCTAGATTTGGAATTGCACTTGCTGTAGATTGTGGTGCACTGCTCGCACTTGCTCGAGTTTGCGCGACCCTTGGAGGCAGCCTCGCGGAAATACTTCGACTCATTCTCGTCGAGGATGTTGGATCCCTGCAGTCTGACCATGTTCATGAACACCTGCTTGCCGTCTTGTCCGAATCCTTGTGGGTTGCAGTTGAGGTCGCAGATGGCACGAGCAACACAGTCCTCCATCTTGGCCTCCTTGACCAAGTTCAAGGCGGACTTGGCTACATCAGTATCGATCTTCGGGGCAGCTCGCTTGATAACGCCACTGGATTCCGTTTGCTTAGTAGTATCGATTTGCTGGACGAGTTGTTGCTGTTGTTGTTCAATGCGTAGCTGGGGCTCCGAGCCAGATGACATACTGACCTCCTTGTGGTGGTGACCCAAAATTGGTGAGTCTAGTGTGGCGTCAATCTGAATGGAAGTATCTCCGACTTTGTGCATCAATTGATTTGCGGCGTCAACTGTACCTTGGGCAGCGTTTCCGGCCGTTACAATCTTTTCGGCCACAGGCTTTAAGCCGAGGGCGGCGACGCCAAGACCGGCGCCCTTCACTCCAGCTCCGGCAGCCTCCATGATGGCTCCGTCTTTGGCCATCTTGGCGCCGACAAACTTGATAGCGCCTCCGCCAACCTTCATGCCTGTGCCAACTGCCGCAGCCTTCAAGCCTCCCACAATAGCAATAGGTTTCATGACGGCATCCACAGCAATTTTACCGGCGGCCAGCGCCTTGTTTCCAACGACTTCCTCGGCGTCCGCAAAGGCTGCACACGCAGCTCGAAGCATCGGAGGCGGCAACATAGCTTGGGTCATGGTGGCCATACCCAATACTAGGCACATAGTTACTGTGAAGGACTTCATAGTGATGATATATTAGCTCTTGATAATTATGTAAAAACTTGAGCGTGGGAATTGGACTTGATGAGAGCTAAGTTAAAACTTGATGAGGTGACTTGACTGAGGGAATAAAGTTATAGTCACTTGATGACTGAACAAACTAATCACATAAAAATGACATCATCGAGCTTATATATACCCTCAGCCACAATGTGAGAATATTGTAACATTTTAATCTAGATGCGATGCACTCAGATTTGACCATGTTAATACCATAGTTTTGAGGGTGGATTGTAAGAACTAGCTGCATAGTCTGGCTAGACAACAATCATCTAGGTGCTAGCATCTTGAGGTAGCTAGTTGAGTAGCCGACATGCTAGATGAAAAGAGATTGGAACACGTGATTTGATCTTAGGAGCTGTTAGACATCACAGTGGGTTTATTTTACTTTTCCATCTATCACTGACTTCCATATTGTGGATGGAGTAGAGATGGGAAGTGTGGTGGTTGCTGAGGTTGTTGTTGTTGCTGTTGCTGCTGTTGTTGTTGCAGTTGTTGCTGTTGTTGGAGCTGCTGCTGCCTTGCTAGTCTCGGGTCAGCTGGTGCCATTGTCGGCGGCACCTGCTGCATGGGCGGCATTTGTTGCATTTGAGCCGGTGGTTGTTGCTGGATCTGAGGTGGAGGAGGCGGGAGTTGTGGTTGTGCCTGCATTTGTGATGGTGGGATTTGTGGCAATGCTTGATTTGGTGCAGTGCTCGTTGTTGGTGCCATGAATGGGTGAGGTGTTATAACAGGCTGTTGCATGGCTGCCATCAACATCGCTGGATTTGTCATCACCGGTCCCATGGGTGCAGAAAGCTCGAGAGGAATTGGTTGCATGAGTTGTTTGTGCATGATACTTAGTGCACTCTGAGGATCTATTGCCTTAATCATAACGAGGCATTGCAAAATAGCGTAACTTAATTGTGGATTCTTAACTAATAACTGTTTAGTCTCGTTTGGATTGACCATTAAGCTTTGCTGCATTTGCTTACAAACATCGAAAAGGTTCTCAGGTGACAGGCTCATGAGAACATTGTTGAGTAGTGTATGAGTATCAACTAATGGTTCGACCGGCTGGGAAACAGGTTGAGATCTGATTTGATGGCCGCCACCGTGATCCATTGCAGCCGGCACCTGGTCTGGCTCGTCATTTGTTCTCTCATTCGATGCACTGTCCACTCTCAACTGACGACCACCAAAGTCGTAACCATTGAGGTTCCGAATAGCGCTAGTTGCAGTCTCCTTGTCTTTGTATTCACAGAAACCATACCCCTTAGGCTTGCCTGTGTCACGGTCGAAAACAATCCTAAAACTAAGCACCGGGCCCACAGTGTTGAAAATCTCTCTCAATCTTTCTTCGGTTGCATCGTAGGGTATGTTGCCGACAAACACCGATCTAATAGAGCGATCCGAGTCCTTCATGGTTCTGGAGGTTATTTTTGCAAAAATAGTAGCTGATATTCATATGATAGATAAATGTCGGTGTTTGAAAAAGAGAGTTGATTAATTAGATACGAAGTTGGAAATAAAATTGCAAATAAATGTTCGAGCCTTGTTTTGCAGGACTCGAGTCCTGCAGTTCAATTGTAAGCATCAAAACACTGGCACGCTTTCGTCCTGCCACCGTCTTGCGCGAGCCGAGAACTTTCGCCGCTTTGGTTTGGCTTTTTCAATCCATTTCGCTTGAATTCAATCCGAGATATTGCCCATTGCGTTGCTGTGGGCGGCTGCTGCAGTTTTGCTGCATTGCAGCAGCAGCAAGAAGAGCGAGGGCCGGCAACTGCATTTGACGCTGTTGCGTGCAGAGCAGCGTGCAATTTAAGCGCATAGTGGCCATTGCCATTGGCGCACCACAATTCGCCACCACCACCACCACATGGCGTCGCCGACGAGACGAGATCTCTTTCTGGAAGTTACCATGTTGCACGCTTTGTGTGCGAGAGAGATAGAGTCTTCACAAAAAGCATGCACCACACGTTTACTTGGCATTTACGATCTCGTCACTAGCGAACAATAAATCGAACCTCTTGAAAGTATTAAATTCACCAAAATACTTTGAACAAGTGAAAGTCAAAGAAAAAAACATATTTTGTTATAATTATATTATATCCTAATATAATTCAATAAGTTATATTCATTTATTCTCTTCATCAAGACAAGCAGCAGCCCTAGAAAACCAAAATGCTATCACGTGTAAGACTTCTCACAAAATTCAATCAAGGCCGCATAATCAGCTCACAGCGAAGATGGCTGGCCAAAGACATCAAGAGTGGACCAGAATCGAGGCAACTCATGATGCAAGGCGTGAATAAGTTGGCCGATTTGGTTGCAGCCACCATGGGCCCCAAGGGTCGCAACATTATCATTGAGCAATCATGGGGTGGGCCAAAGATCACAAAGGACGGAGTGACAGTGGCTAAGTCAGTGGAACTCAAGGAAAAGTTCGAGAATATTGGTGCAAAGTTGGTCCAAGATGTAGCCAACAACACTAACGAGAAGGCCGGCGACGGTACGACGACTGCAACTGTTCTTGCTAGATCAATTGCCCAAAATGGCTTCGAACACCTCAACACTAAGACCTGCAACCCAGTAGAAGTTAGGCGTGGTGTCATGTTGGCCGTTGATGCAGTTGTTGACCACTTGAAGCACCTGTCTACACCAATCAACACACCCGACGAGGTTGCTCAAGTTGCAACTATCTCTGCTAATGGCGACAAGTCCATCGGAGACCTTATCTCCTCTGCCATGAAAAAGGTTGGCATGGACGGAGTTATCACAGTTAAGGATGGAAAAACACTGCTAGATGAACTAGAAGTCATCGAGGGAATGAAATTTGATCGCGGATACATCTCTCCGTACTTCATCAACTCGACCAAGGGTAGCAAGTGCGAATTCCAAGATTGCTTGGTCCTGCTCTCAGAAAAGAAAATCTCCTCAGTCCAAAGTCTAATTCCAGCCTTGGAATTGGCAAACTCTCAAAGAAGACCTCTGCTTATTATTGCCGAGGATATAGACGGTGAGGCTCTCACAACATTAGTGCTCAATAGACTCAAGATTGGCCTACAAGTTTGCGCAGTCAAGGCCCCAGGTTTCGGTGACAACCGTAAGGCCACCCTACATGACATTGCCATCTCATCAGGAGGTATTGTCTTTGGCGACGAGGCCAACCTGACAAAACTCGAGGACATCAAAGCCACTGACTTCGGTCAAGTTGGCGAAGTGACCATCACTAAGGATGACACTCTTTTGCTTAAGGGCAAGGGACAAGAGGCTTCTATCAAGAAGCGTGTTGACCAGCTCAAGGACGAGATTGAGGAGACAAACTCTGAGTACGAGAAGGAAAAGTTGAACGAAAGACTAGCCAGACTATCATCCGGAGTTGCCGTTCTAAAGATCGGAGGCTCGTCCGAGGTGGAGGTCAACGAGAAGAAGGACCGAGTTAATGATGCCTTATGCGCTACAAGGGCAGCCATCGAGGAGGGAATCGTTCCAGGAGGTGGTACCGCTTTGTTAAGATGTATTAAGGCTCTCGATGGAGTCAAGACTAACAATAAGGACCAAGAGCTTGGTGTCGAGGTCATCAGGAAAGCTCTAAGCAGACCATGCGCGACCATCTCAGAAAACGCAGGTATTAAAGACCCAGAGTCTATCGTAGACAAAGTTCTCGGTAGCACCGAGCCAGCTTACGGGTATGATGCCGCCACTGGCAACTTCTGCAATCTAGTTGCCGCTGGTATCATCGATCCCACCAAGGTTGTCAGGACTGCCCTGGTTGATGCAGCTGGAGTGGCATCGCTATTGTTCACAACCGAGGGAGTTGTTGTGGACATGCCAAAGGATGAGAAAGCCGGACCCGAGATGCCCAATCCCTACGGAGGCATGATGTAAGAGTCATTATACATCAAAGAGCAGATAATGCAGTTCATAAATTAGTCTAATAGATTTCCTATATATAATTAAATTTTCTACATATGTTGAATTTTCCAACACCTAAATCTGACATCGTCCACGTCGATTTTTTGTTTTTCTAATATATTAATGCCAGCTGTAATGAGATTACACAAATGATTTTTTTCAAGGAAACATCATGATATATCCGCTATGACTAACGATCATGTTCATGACGAACTCGCGTCGTTCACTAGATGCTGAACCAACTCTGTAGTCTAGACACCTCACCAGATACGGCAACAACCACCATCTCAAAACATATACCACCTGCGCAGTAGGTGCCAGCGACAAGTTGTCGCCGACAACGACATCAGAGGCTCCAACGGCAACTGTAACATCAAACATTACACTTTCCATTACTACTCCATCCACAACATGGAATTCAATGATCAGATACTAGAGTAGAGATATAAACCTCTAGAATGTTCAACAGCTTCTAAGATCGAATCACGTGTACCAAACAATCTTCGTCTGGTACGCCGAAGATGTAATATCTAATATCTAGCCAGACTCTGCAGCCAGCGCATAGAATCCACCTTCAAAGTTTGGTGTGTTCATAGACTAGCTACTCTATGCTTTTGTTTTAGTGCATGACATCGAGATTAAGATAACGAAAATTTCTCAGAAAAAGCTAAAAGGTATATAAAGTCGATGACGACGTTTTTACGGTAGCAGTTTGTTCAGTTGTTAAGTGACCATACATTTTATCCCCTAGATAAGTCACCTCATCAAGTTTTAACTTAGCTTTCATCAAGACCTTCCCATCCTCAAGATTTTATTGCAAGTTTTACATAATCATCAAGAGCTAATATATCATCACTATGAAGTCCTTCACCGTAACTATGTGCCTAGTATTGGGTATGGCCACCATGACCCAAGCTATGTTGCCGCCTCCGATGCTTCGAGCTGCGTGTGCAGCCTTTGCGGACGCCGAGGAAGTTGTTGAAAACAAGGCGCTGGCCGCCGGTAAATTTGCAGCTGAAATGGCCATGAAACCTATTGCTATTGTGGGAGGCTTAAAGGCTGCGGCAGTTGGCACAGGCATGAAGGTTGGCGGAGGCGCTATCAAGTTTGTCGGCGCCAAGATGGCCAAAGACGGAGCCATCATGGAGGCTGCCGGAGCTGGAGTGAAGGGCGCCGGTCTTGGCGTCGCCGCCCTCGGCTTAAAGCCTGTGGCCGAAAAGATTGTCAAAGCTGGAACAGCCGCCCAGGGTACAGTTGACGCTGCCAATTCATTGATTGGAAAGGTTGGAGATACTTCCATTGAGCTAGGAGCTACACTTGACTCACCCTTATTGGGTCATCATCACAAGGAGATCAGCATGACTGCAGGCAAAGAGACAGCAGCTAAGCAACATCAATCTCAAAATATTCAGCAGCAGCAAATTGTTGAGCAAACCGAGGCTGTCAAGTCACAACAGTCTGCCGTAACCAAGAGAGCCGCCCCCAAGATCGACGTTGACGTCATGAAGTCCGCCTTGAACTTGGTCAAGGAGGCCAAGATGGAGGACTGTGTTGCTCGTGCCATCTGCGACCTCAACTGCAACCCACAAGGATTCGGACAAGACGGCAAGCAGGTGTTCATGAACATGGTCAGACTGCAGGGATCCAACATCCTCGACGAGAACGAGTCGAAGTATTTCCGCGAGGCTGCCTCCAAGGGTCGCGCAAACTCGAGCAAGTGCGAGCAGTGCGCCACAATCTACAGCAAGTGCAATTCCAAATCTAACGATCTGATCAAGATGGCCAGTCACATTAGAATGGACTGATTTTACCACCACACTCGAAAAAGGTTGATTAGATTTCAAATCACTAAACTATAAGGATGGAGGTGAATATCAAATCCGGTAGACGTATTTTAATATTCATGTAACAATCTAATTGTTTTACATTTGGCTTCATCAAACACTGGAGGAAGCCCTATCAACTCATAATATGATAATAAATGACTGGACAGACTGTTATATCACCAACTTGAAGCATTTTTGCATTGATATCCATTAGTAACCTCTGACATAAGCCCGCTTCTTCATTCCGCTCGGACGATGAGGATTCAGGTTCATCGAGAAAATGTCTCCGCTACGGAACTCACCTAGCATCCTCTTCTGGCGAACGATACCTCGTCGCGAGGCAGATTGTTCATCTCTCAAGAGTGCAGCCAACTTTTCTTGGTGTCTATTTCTGATTACTGCCTCCTCAGACCTAGTCTTGGCCGTCGCCTCTGTTAACTTCATCTTCAATCTTTCTATTGTTTTATCGTCCTCTTTGATGAGCTGCTTAATATCACGTAACTTATCGGCTCGTTCTCGCTCATACTTCAGTCTCAAGTCTTCGATTGTATGCCGATGAGATTCACGCAGATCTTTTATATCCAGTTTGGCCCTTTCCTCCTCGTTAGCCTTCTTTCTCATCCATTCCTTCTTCATCTCCTCAGTGCTTTCTGCCTCGCGCTGAAGTCTTTTGATGATGCTGTTTGTCTTGTTGTAGTCTTCGATAAGTCGATTTTGTAGGGTCAATACTTTCCTCTCGGCAAACTCTATCCTTCTATCCAGATGGGATGAGTCTATTGAATTCGAGGTCATCATGATTGGAGGATTAGATGTTGGTGAGTGTATATGTTGAAACTAATAATGTATCTAGATATATCTTCGTGAAGTTTCACGAAGATCCAGATGCATTCTGGGCGAACAAGTTCCCTAGCGAATTTCAAGCTAGGAAATTTGGTGCGTTGCAACTTTTTACTGTAACATGCAGCAGAAGCCGAAATTGGTGCAGAATATATTCCCGCGCGATATGTTTTGCGCACTAATAAGTGAAATTCGTGCACATTTTAGTGGGTGAATTGCGAGATTTGTGCGTTGAAGAGTACAGTCGCTTGCGGAAAACCGTTGCACCTCGCACCGTGTTGCACACCAGTTGCACCAACGCAACGAACTTTTTCGCGTGCTGGTTTTGTTGTCTTGTGTGACCAGCGGCCAGCAACAAACGCTGGGTCCGCCAAAATCTCGCATTCCCAGCCGTGTAATCTGATGGCACATTGCTACTTGTAACCACAACAACTATTTCATCACATTCGCAAAATTAACATTGCCAAGTAGAAAGACGAAACTTTTGCCAGAATAAGGAGCAAAACTAAAAGGTTAACAGCCTAATCGCTCGAAATAATCAATGTTAGATGAAAGACTATTAAATGATTCATAAGAAAAGATCTATAGTTGAAATCTTGAGGTGAAAATAGACAAGAGCATACTTCCACAAACAGCAGAACGAACGAACGATAATCAAGATGGATACGTCTTCGCTAGACTTTACAGACGATCAACCTTTCGATGTAACTCCATCGGGTCAGGCACTGAATCTAATGGATCCTTATGAACTATTCAGCACACCGCCAAATGATATGATTCTCAGCTCAACACCTAGCAAACCAAAAGGTCGCGGTGGCATCCGGAAGGCTCCAAATTCGGCCCGGAAGGTTGTGCTTAATAAAAGGTTAGCAGCAAATAAGCGCTCTAGCATATCTTTCGATATGGGCAAAGATTCGGATATCGAAGCAAACACATCAACAAGTGCAGCAAACAAAACAACACTCAATGGAAAATCAACCAGAGTGCTCAGAAACAGGAATCTCAACAGGAGCCGACACTTGATTTCAGCGAATCATAACACATCATCATCAACTAGTGGTAATAATGCCAAAGCTAAGAGGACTAACAACAGACGACAGGAGTCAGATAACCTTTGGGACAAATGTCTGAAATCAAATCCGGAACTTGCGCAATTTGTCGATAACTTCAACCAATCATTAGAGGAGGCGTTGAGTAAACCGCTCGACATGGCAGAAAGTTGAGTTGCTTTTGGTTGTCGACAAAGAGCTTCGAGATTGATTGAATTGATTCTAAAGATAAATTTCCAAAGAAAAAAGAGAATCTATCCGTTCAAAAGAAAAACCCAAACCACGAGGGTTATCTAGATAATCTAGAAAATAAGGGGACTTATACTTTATACTATACAGAACAATTCACAAATACACTTATAATCAATTTACTCACAATCATCACACACGACTCGTAACCCACCCAATAAGAAGAATAAGGAGTCAATTGTTATTGTCATTAAATATGTCTTAACTCTATCTACCTGCCCCTCTTCCTTTTAGCACGTTTATGTTTAGACAACTTCGCCTCAATAAGTGCATCCTCTTTTATCTTTCTTTTCATGGCTGCTTTTGCTTCAGCTTGGTCGTTTGGATTACCAGTTAGTGTCATATCGAATCGTGCCTCCATGTTGGCCTCAACTTTCGCCTTTGCAACTAGCCGATCCAGTCGTCTGAAGAACTGACCGGTGGATTCGAATTCCCTTTGGGCAACTTGATCAGGAAGTGCAATATTACCTTCGTAATCCTTGCTACCTGTCGGGATCGACAACTTTTCTTTAGTGGCTTTCGTTCTCTTTTTAGCTTGCTTGCTGCTGCCGGCGACTGCACCAGCAGCCGTATTTGATTGTTTCGATGATTTAGAAATAACTCTCTTGCTAAAGTCTAGTATGACATCTTTTTTATTCCGGCGTCTGCGTCCGGGTTTCTTGGCCATGACGTGTACAGATGAGCTGTTCGATTACTTAGCCATGCAACAAGCTAATGTTTCGCCTGTTTAGTTTGACTAGTAGACTCAAGTAGCTCTTCAAGATGTAGCAGTTATTACAGCCTCTAGACTATTGGCAACGTGTGGGATGCTCAATGTAATCTATGTATCTTGAATGCGTCTTTTGAAATTTATCAGGAAGGTCACTTTAGTTGTTGGCTTAACGATGGACGCTAATTGCAATTGGAATTGGTGCATAAAATTACCTCTATCATGAGTTCGATTTTTCCTGTTGGTGGTAACCTGGATTTGAGTACACATGAGAGTTTTCAATGTAAACAAACGTCGCATCGCTCGGGCGCCACACAATTGCCATGTGTGTTTTATTTTGAAGGCTCCCAATTTCTCATGTGCAGTTGTGTGCTTGACTTCAATGCGATAGCGACTCACACAACCTCAAGCCGGAAGGTGGGAAACAGGTAGCAGTTGATGTTACTTTGCGAGGCGACAAGTGATTGTTGTCCAGCCAAGGCATATGAGATGCTGGCGGCGACCATCAACTCACCTGGTAGTTGACCATCGTGTCGGCTCAATTTACTTTCATTTCAAGAGGAAGCAGTGGCATCAGCATTGATAATACAGCGGCTAACTTGCTGCCAGCGCTTTACCCTGCCTCTTCACCTGTCGTCCGGCGGATTGCTCCTGAAGTTTGACTGGAAACAATCCACCGTGCGAGCGGAGACGCGAGTAAATTGTGCAGCATGGCATTGTATTCAGATGGCTGAGTAAACTATTGGCACCCAAATGGTCTCATAGTTTTTGGGCGCCAATTGCAATTTAACACACAAGCCTTAGTTGCTTCACTCGCTCGTCGGACATGTGAGCCACCGAGCTCAATGTTATTGTCAATGATGGACTAGCAAGCTGACTGACCGGCAAGCTGATCTCTCTTCTGGTTTGTAAACTTCCTGTGTGACAACAATACGGAGTGGGAGGATAGGGATAAGAGGGAGTAGCAACAAGTGGTTAGTTTTCATAGACGAGTTTACAATAGAGGAGACAAAGATAACAAGCCTCAACTACGGCTACTATTACCACTATTACCACCACCACAACAACAACTACCTCTTCTTCTTCTATGATGATGATGATGATGACGCCAATGAGCACACAATCTGCTCAGTCATTCAGCTGATCCAAGGCAAAGGCAAAGGTAAAAAGAGAAGAAGACTTCCAAGACGAGAGATGGGGACAACGACGACGACGACAGCGACAACAGCAATTTCCTTCCGCAATGTTGCGGCGGCCACTTGTTGCTGTGGCCGTTGATTCTCGGCGAGCAATTCGGCCACCACAACAACGGCGACTTTGTGGCAGGATCTGGCCACTTGTTGCTTCTAGCGCCAACCATATTTGCGGCCTTCAGAGGAAGGAGCGCAAAGCGATAGTGAGGATGACGACGAGGTCGAGCACAGGAGCTTACCTGGCCAAGCTTGAAACCGGCGAGCTTGGCAAGTGTGGTAAGCCAAGCGGCGAATGGCCAGCGAGCACCGCCGCGTTACTTCAACGAGGAGCAGGAGGAAGCCGCGACTTCGGCTTCCAACGAAAGGGAAGAGGAATACCTGTTGCCGTTGTGTTGGTTGCTGTGGTGGTGCTGGTGGTGTAAGATGTAAGGAGACGCCGGCTAGTGGTGGTGGTTGCAAGTGGAATTGGCCGCATGGAAATAATAAGAAGACGAAGAAGAAGGGGAAGAAGTAAGCGACGACGCGGGAAGACAACGACGGACTGAGCCGGCGGCTAGGCGGCTAAGTGCTGGCCAGCCGAAACTAAGCAAAGACTTTCACCTGTTGATGCAAACTGCTCACTGCCGCTTCGTTGTTGGCTCGGCGGCGGCGCCGCCGAGTCGCGCCGATGCGCTTCTGCTCCGCGCGCCGCTGCTCGGCCACCACTTGCTAAGACTTCAGCCGCTGCAACTACCGCCGCCGCTGCTGCCTAGTCGCCGCCGGGTAAGATACCCGACGACGACTGGCCAGTTAGTCAGCAAACTAGTGAGAGTGACTTAGCACCAGGGGAAAGTAGGACAAGGCGGACCTTTTCGACGACGAGCTAGTGAGAGTAAGTGGCCAGTTCGGCGGCGCTTCACTCCTCGTTTTTGGTCTTGGTCTCTCTCTCTCTCTCTCTCTCACTTGTTGGTTAACTTTGAGATCTCCCAAGCGTCAGCTTGTAATAAGAAGTAGCATTGGCAGCAACAACAACTACAACAACAAACCAGCACCTCCTCTTCTTCGCCTCAGCTCCTGGGACAAGCAGCTCTAGCTTGCCGACGCTAGCTAACCAACGCGAGTTTACCTTCGTTACTCGTCTGCCGGCAAACTTGACTGACTGATATCCAGCGCGAGAAGTTATCGAGTGATCCAGCAAACTGACCAAGCTAGCAGCAAATTGTCTATGTGTGTTTGTGCGTCTGTCCGTGTGTTTGTCTGTGTCGACAAGCGAAGTGACCACTAGTGTGGACGACTACGAGAGAAAGCGAAGCAGAAGCAGAAGCAGAAGAAAAAAGCCGCTATGCCCATGTGAGCAAGAGTGACTGCCTCAGGTAACAGGCGAGATAAACTTTGAGACGCCGAGAAGTTACGCAATAAGATTGGTCATATCAAGTTAGTCGTCAGTTTGTTGCATGTTATGCCGCCACCACAAACATTGCCGCTCTTTCTGAAGTCCACGTGATTCATTTAGTTAGCCAGTTAGTCGTTCGGTCAGTCAGTCAGTCAGTCAGTCAGTCAGTCGAGAGACGAGCGACAAGCGAGAGGATCGAGTTGAAATCGAACCTTGAGAGATAGAGTAATATCATCACATAGATGTAAGTGAAAGTTTTTCATCCAGTCGTCACCACTGATACTGAGTAAACGATTATTAACGAGAAAAAGAAACTAGAATCCAAGAAGGCTATTTATCTCTGAGTGGCCATTCCGATATACTAGCAGAAAAACACACAAGACCAAGTACCCAAAAGCAATGGGTGCCAACATGAAACCACCGCACCAGAGACTCAGGGCGCGCGAGCGAAATTGGCGGGCCATCCTATCGATTGGGCTCCTATTGCCAGTGATAGCCGCGATCATAGGTAAGTAAAAACATTATAATATATGATTGTATCTTCTAAATGATGCAACAGGTGGAACCTCAAACCTGTCACTTCCGCTTGACGAGGGATGAAAAAACTAACACCAAGTCCATCGAACACAACTATCTCAGGTATCGTCGCGTGGGCAATCAGCATTGAGGTGGCTAATGGGGCTGCTAGTTTGAGTGGAAGTAGTCAGAATTCACTAATAGGCAAATCAAGTCAACATTATAATATGCATTTAAATACAAGAAAACCACAGCAAATATTCAACAACCAGTACCAGAACCAAAACCACCAAGACGACCACCACAACCACCTGCAGCAGCATATGCACCAGCGTAGGCACCAGACGCTAACGCCTAGGCGCCAGCCGGCGATGCAACAGCAGCCATCTCAACAACTTCCCCTCCAACAACAACCACAGCAGCAACAACAGCAGAAGTCAAGTCAAACTGCACCGAGCTCACTGAACGGAAATGGAAGCCCAACTTTGATTCTGACGGTAAGTAGTAATTTGTATTTGGAGTTTGAGTTCAAGACGAGCCCAGAGTTAATTTACATATTCTAGCGTCTAAATTAGACTAACATCCTCCGTGTTGCTTATTTGAGGTTTGACTTGGAATCTTTTTGAGGCAAAAGAGAAGCCGCGAGGGATAGAGAGAGAGAGAGAGAGAGAGAGAGAGAGAGAGAGAGAGAGAGAGAGAGAGAGAGAGAGAGAGAGAGAGAGAGAGAGAGAGAGAGAGAGAGAGAGAGAGAGAGAGAGAGAGAGAGAGAGAGAGAGAGAGAGAGAGAGAGAGAGAGAGAGAGAGTAGAGAGTAGAGTAGTAGTAGAGTAGTAGTACGTAGTAGTACGTAGTACGTAC
>WNKI01000002.1:7081986-7106502 GCA_015350385.1 Aculops lycopersici
AGAGAGAGAGAGAGGATCAGGAATGAAACTGATCAAATGAAGCTTCTCTCTCCAACTTCATTTCTCACTCTTGATTTCGAGATGAACTGATAACGACTACGACGAGGAGTTAACCTGATGTTAGTGAAGCAATAACTTGCTCCTCTGCTGCATCATCAGAGCAGCAGCAGAAACTAGAGTTCAACTATCAATTTACTCTCGTTTCGGTGTTGGAGAAACGTAACGGTGAAGACATCGAACGAGTTGAGTGGCCACCACAAGTTTCCTGGCCTCCGTCTTCGTTAGTTTCTCCAGTTTCAAGACTGAGAGAAACTCGAGCGAACCGCAGGGCAACGCAACCATCATCATCATCTCCGAAAACGCCTGTGTAAATATACACCCACTCGTCCAGTTTTGCTGTCCTCTTGCCTCATCTCATTGCGGCGTTGCATCTTATTTCGTCGAGGTGAGTTGTTGAGTGCAGCTTTGGCTTGAGTCTTAGCCCAATCCCGTTGCTTCACCAACTGCCTTCGTTATCACTGAACTCGTAACTCGCAATAATCGTAAACTTTCGCTCCAAATGAATGTAGCAGTAGCGATGGCGATGGAAGCGTCAACCTAACTTGCATACGACGACCTCAAGTTTATTCAACTGCAACCTGTTGATTCGCTCGCTCGTTAAGCAACCAACTTTTTGGTACCTGTAAAAAGTCCATCTGTTTTGTCTACGCGAATGCAGCTTTCCAAATGTGCAGACAAAAGGCGCTCTCTGTTGCTGTTGATTTTGATTCAGATTTGGACATCGTCTAAAACTAACAAACCTTTCTCTCCGCCTCTCTATTCATACACTAGAACGTCGAACAAGTTGAGGCTCTAACTAAGCAGCGGTCAGCCGAAAGTGAATCGTGGAGAGCGCGTGAGGAGCCACAGGTGTCTGCGAGCTCGAGCACAACCAGCACATCAACAACCACAACAACCTCGACGCAGGGGCCAACATCGACCACAACCTCAACCCAAGCCCCAGATACGGACGATGCGGATTTATCGTCTTCTTCATCTTTTATCGCCAGAGACAGCAGCAGTAGCACTGGGGGTGGCAACGGAAATAACGATAACGAGATGACCATGAACTCGAGGCAAACAAGTGGCAACGGCGAAGATACTCAAGCCAATCAGCAAACAGGTGGCAGCGACGAGTTGGGCAGCGGAGGAGAAATGGCAACCATGTCAACGACTAGCTCGGATAACAACATGGGCTCGTCATTATCTAGCTCCAGTTCGAGCTCAAATTTGGCTGATAATATGCCGCAAATGAATGATGAAACTGATACAACCTCAATGGTCTCCAACAAACAACCACGTGGCCTGTCGGCATCAGATCGAAACTCGCAAACCGACGACGACTCGGCCAATTTTGAGGCCATTGCAAGCGCAATCTCAAACACGCTTGCCTCGGCAACCACAACGTCGGCCTCGATTGATAAATTGGCCAATAACAAATCAAATGTCCAGAGATCAACGAATGGTAAGAGGAGACAGCAAGCAGTTGCTGGCGGAGTGCCCGTGGCTAGCTCGCTGTTGGCCGGCTCGCCCCTGGAGGGTGATACTGGCGCCCAGGTAGCTGTACGCGGCAGCTCAGTCACAGGGGCGGCCAATGGGGATTTGACTGCAAGTTCTAGCTCTAGATTATTGGGTAATAGCAATAACTACAATTACTATGGTGTCGATGAGAATGTCGATCCAATCAAACGATTTGATGCTATTAGACAACAGAAAAACACTGGAAGGAGGAGAACCACCGGCGAGCATGTTGCCGACGTTATAAATCGCATAGTTGAGCAACGAAAGGTTAACTCAAATGAAGGCCAGCGGGACCAGAATCGGGGTCGGTCTTCGGATTCGCAGTTTATTGACTCGGGGCCTCAAATTGTGGTCGTTGCTCCGGTTAGCGGAGCTGCCAACCTGATGAGAGCAAGATCATTGACTAAAGAGATGCCGAAGGAAGAGGTGGCCTCGAGGACAAATGACACAAAGCAGCAGCAACAGCAAAAAGACGAGAGCTCCGTGGCGGTGAAGTTGTCCCAGAAGGCTCAGGAGAAATCTGCAAGTGGCAATGCCGATAAAATTACATCAAAACCAACAGAGAAGAAGGCTCAAGATTTTGTCAGGAAGGAAGCGACAAGTGGCTCGAAGGGATCGCAACCTTTGAAGCCACTTAATTTGTGGAAGCCGGAGAAGAAGCCGAGGGGACCAAGTCAAAATGGTGGCGCCAAGTTACTCGGCGCTCGTCTCCTGGGTTCAGGTACATCGCAAGAGTCCTCGGCTCAGAAAACAAGATTTTCAGAACGAGTTGAAGTTATTGAAGACGATGATTCGAGCGATTTGCTATTGAAGAGTCCAAACGACGACTCTTCAGCGGAATCTCGCGACGACGATGACGACGAGGAGGAATCTTCAAATTCGGCAAAATCGTCACTCAAAACCGGGGATCGTCGCGGCGAGCAACAGATGAGATTGTCGAGAAACCGGGACAATGACGACCTTTTAGCAAACAACAGTCAGGATATTGATGAGCAGTCGAGTATCCATGTGGCCAGTCAACCAGACGAGGCGAGATTACGGTCACCTAGACACGAGCTAGGCAGTGGCCACCACTTTGAGAGGTACGCGCCAATGCCGCAGTCGCGTGGCGAGAATCCTCCATTTGATGGCGTGATGAATTATCGCAACCGCGACGAGCAGCAACAGCAGCAGCAACAACAACAACAACAGGAAGCCAAGCTTTACTCGGCGGAACAATTGATTCGCGAGCATGTAATGAAGTCGAAGGCAAGAAACCAGCAACCTCAAAACCAGAACCTCCACCAAAACAACCTCAACCAGCAGTCGGCTCGCAGTCAGACGCAACAACGTCACCAACGTTCTGGTAACGAACAGGCGGATAGTGTGGTTGCCTTAGCTTCAGACCAACAGCCTCAAAAGCAACATTTGCATCAGGAGCAGAGCCAAAAGTTGCCAAGTGGCGAGTCCTCGCATCACCAGGTAAAGGTGATGCCCACAACCATAAGACCCTTAAAGCCCGCGGCAGCAGCAGACGCGCATCAAGCTACAACCACGACATCAACCTCAACAACCTCAACCTCAACCGTCACAAGCACAACCACCGAGGGGCCACAGTCGCAATCGCAACAGTCACAATTCCAATCTCAACCAAAACAATCCCAACATCCTCCGGCTAGACAAGCGATGCAGCAGCAGCAGCAGCAGCAGCCGAGGGATAGTCGGCAACAAAACTTTGCTCCTGACATGCAGTCAGTGCAGGTGCCTTTATTTGTGCAACAAAACAATCCAAACCAAAACCGCCAAGTGCCATCAAGACAAAACCAACATCTAGCTCAACTCCATTATCCACACCAAACGAGCCAAGAGGTTCATCAACGCCAACATCCACAGCAACAGCAACAACACCACCAACAACTCCAGCAGCAGCTTTCCTTCGATGGGGCAGTTCCGATGGAAAGCCAACAGAATGTTGTCAAGTACCAACCACAACAACCACACGCCGACCAACAGCAACCACCGCAACCACAGTACCCGGGCCAAATGATGCAACAACCAGGCAACCAGTTGCCGGTGTTTGCCGACCAAGAGTTCAATGTGCCAGCCCATATGGCCGAATCAGTGATACAAGACATTCAGCGATCTCCACCGGCCATCCAGCTGCCGCCCCAAATGCAGAAGCAAATGCAAATGATACAACAACAGCAGCAGCAGCAATATCCACGACAACAACAACAACTAGCCTACCAACACCAGCAAATGATGCAAGCGGCCGCTTCGTTTCAGGAGCCCAGTATTATGGCGCCACATCAACAGCCATACAGTAACACAAGGTCCTCGTTTCTCAAGTCCCTTTGGCCAATATCTAGCTCGAGGGATCAGCAGTCGAGCAGCAGCAGCGGGGGCGGTGGCGGTAGCAACCAGGCAGCCGAGATGTTGTCCAGGTTGATGGCTCACGCAAACCAGAACCAAAACCAACAACAACAGCACCAAAAGCAACAGCAAATGCGAAGACAAATGCACGTTCTGGCAAATAGAAATAGCGAGGCCACTGCCACTCCAGCCGCAGGCGGCCAGCCACCTGTTTCCGTGTCAGTGAAAGCGCCCACAAGTCGGGGCATTCTAGCGCCAGTGGCGCAAATGGCTTTAAAACACGTATTTAGCTCACTAGCTAACGCCGCCGGTCCCATTACAGTCAGTGCGGGCGACGGGACTCCTCTGAACCCCTCGCTAGGTTCAGATTCGGAGTCGCGCTCGATGGCCAGCCCAGGTGTTCAACAAACTAACCCCAACCAACTAGCTCAACAGCAGCAAGCTGCTGCCGAATCGATGGTCAATGCCGGCTCGGCGCCGGCAGGCAGCGCTGTGCTGCCCCCCTCGGCCGGCCGCCAACTGCGCTCGCTGCCCATTGGCGCCTCCGCAAGCCAACTACAGGTGCCAGGCGGAAACGGACAACAGGTGCAACAGATCACCGACCAAGAGGTTCAGGAGTCCTATGGGCAAATGCCAACCTATCACATGGGCGGCGGCGGCGGAGGTGGCAATGGTTACGGTCCCGCTTATGGAATGGAATACGGAGGCGGCAACGAGGCGCACTATCCAAATCCAAACGAGAAAAAGTCCAAGGGTATAACTTTCAACTTTGGCGGTGGGCCCATCGGCGGCGGCACCCAACTTATCACTAGTCCAATGGGTATATTCAAGCACCTGATGATTCCTTTGTTGCCAAATCCAAAAGGTGAGTGTTGGTTTTTTTCTCCGAGTTTCTCGGCCTTGTTCTTTCATTAATCAATCATAGTCCAAGTTACTAACTGAATAATCTATCCAATGTCCCACTATATTCCAAATACCAAACAGTGAACCTGAACGGCAAGATTGTCTTCGGAGTTGTGCTCGAGAAGACGGCGAGTATGGAGCCGCCTAAGAAGAAGAAGCACATGTTCTGGGGCAGATAATGATGATGCTCACGATAATGATGATGATAATAATCCTACATGACTAAAGACGCCTGCTGATGATTACATGTAGTATAACCATACATGTATTCATAGATAGGTGCACCATGGATATCTCATAAATAGCAAGAGAGGAATCGAAAGAGTCTCACAAAAATACAAAACAAAACACCAATTACAGTGAATCAATCATTTGAAAGTAGTCAGATTTTAGTTACCTGTTACCTGTTAATAGAAGATAATAAGATAGTTTATAAGGAAGAGAGAGAGAAAGAATATTTGCGTTATAATTGTAGTATAATAAAGATCATGGAATGATCAGATCACTCAGCTTGGTCACACTCACGATGGCCAAATGAAATTAAATATGTTTTCTGGACTCAAGTCTAAGAATAAATCGATGAACGACACGATAGTATTCCTATATTGTGGCACACTATATGGTTTTTGTCCCGCGTTTCCGTTCACCCTAATTCCTGGTTTCCTTCACCCTCAACGTTGTCGATAGTTTGTATTTTAGTGGGGGGTGGGCTGGTATGGTACATTTAGTGGAGATTTGCAGTATTCAATTGACTCGATATGGGAAACTGAGCGCCACGCAAACCGTTCGGGTACACGATAATGAGCAGTCGCAGGTAACTTCTTGGTTTGAAATTGATTCGCATCGGTTTCTCGAGCACCACCCTGTGCAGGAGGATAATGAAGTCCCGCGCGATTGAAACTCGGCCAGAAACAACTAGCCGCGACGGACAACATTAGCGGCTTGAAGGAGAAACTAGGTGGAGGAAAGAGAGCCAATCGAGCTGCAAATTGATCGATTGCGTCACCCTCTTGTCCTGCTCGTCGTCTTCGTCGGAGAGCCGGAAATTCTCACACTCATTGCGAGAGACTAGCACCAACCGCCACCAACAACGACAATCCATTAGACTGCTCGTCTCCCGTTGCTCTTGTTCCAGTTGAGATATTCAATCTTGTCCTTGAGTCGGTGAGTTGGTGAGTAAGTGTATCAGTTTTGTTGCGAGTCGACAACTCGATTAAGTGCTTACAAACGGCCGCCCATTGGTAGTAGTTGCAATGGAGGCACTCGACTAAACTTTCGCCACGAGACATGAACTGATTGACTTTTCACTTTTTGACGCTCTCTTTCTCTCGGTCCTCCTCGTTGCAAGTTGCTAGTTTGTATCGTGGGCCAAAAATTATGCTTACGATGCAAGCTGATCGTGTGAATTTGGTTAAAAATTTACTGGCATGTTACTGCTCAAAATCAAGAACCATTTCTGAGAGTTGAACGTGCCGCACGCGTACAATAACAGCAACAACAACACTCCTCAACCAAACAACCAACGGTTAACGACTTGCAGGCAAAGCCGAAACAGGAAGTCGTTGGCGGCTCTTGAGTGGCAAATTTTTCAATGGATTTACAAGTTACAACCAACAAGCGAAAACATCGACTTCATTGGCATTCTCAAGAACATTAATATATTTGTCAGTGAGTCGCTCGCTCGATTTGGTTCTTATTAGCGCGCAGCCCAGCGGAGGTACCTAGCGGCGGAAGTTTAGTGTTTCAAGTGGATTTTGCTCGGTTGTATTTGTGTATGTGGGAACTTTTTGGCTCCTTGGAGACTATTTCTTTCTTCCAGCAACTGAACGGACTCCAATGGAAGTGACTCTGAAATTTCCAAAGCGAAGAACAACAACGACGACGACGACGACGACAAATTGAGCTATCGTGTCGTTAAAAACTTACAAGGCCACAGAAAACGTAGCGTTTTTTCTCTTTCTCTCTCATTTCAAATCTCAATACGAAGTCTATTGATTTGAACTGCATGCCGCCACTAATGCTGCTACTACAGCACGAGCTCTAGTTCACATCGTAGATCACGCGCAACTTTCGCGACGAGACACTTACGGCCACTTTGAGGCCAACCAGAGTCTCGTCTTGTTCGGTCTCAGTGGGCAAAAGCCGACAAATAGATGAGATAATGAGATTCTCTGTTTAACTTTAACATTTACACCGCTCAATAGTTCAGAGCGTGAGAAGTCAGTGGTGCCGCACTCGGGGCTATCGATCGGATTGCACTAACAAGTAAGTGGAAAGTGCTAATCTATCTTTCTCTGAGTTCAAGTGATGTTAACTAGACCTGTGAGATGGCGGAGGGCTCTGAGCTGATTTTGTTGAGCTACCTTGTGCCGGTTGGGGCGGAGCTGGCACTGATTTGGGTGACATCAATTGGCCATCGAATGAATGGGCCAACTTTCAGTAGATTTTCGACCATTCCTTGCCACTGCCCACCAACCGCCGCCATCAAACACTCCGACCTCAAGCCCTACATGCTACAACCTCGAGATCATCCCCATTCGCGCACCTTCAGGGAGGGTATTGCCGAGCGATGAGATTGACTTCTCCGATCAACAAGTACAGCTGAACGTGAACTGAAAGGTTGAAAACTCTAGTTAAGTTAGGTAAGAGGGTTGCGTCATGCTCACAATGGCGCTGCGACCATAGCGACTGCACCACTCTATGCACAGCCACCACCTTGTGCGTGATCAGTCGGTGGCTTTTTATGCGCTCTATGGAAACTAGTGGCCGCTTGTTCCCATGAAGATTTTCACACACAATCTTGACTAGAGCACGAGAGTAAATCACCACTAAGGGAAATATTAACACAAAACTCGGCGCTAATGAAGATTTGAATGGCTAGGCAAAAATTGTCTCACACTCACCATAGTCCCCCCCCCCAGTTTACAGCTCTAAATGGTGAGTAGCTAGTAGTGAAGTAACAATTTACTTTGCATTTCAGAAAAAAACCAACATCCAGATTAACATGGAATTTTACTGTGGCGAGCGAGCAAATTGTACTCGAAATTGCTGCTGGACTTTCAGCATTGTAAATATAGTTTTCAGGCTGCCGATCAACAACAAAGTATAAGCATGAAAACAAACAAAGCTTTCGAACGGATGCTGCTGATTTATTGAGCGGCTGCTGCTTTTTCCGTTGTTGCTGTTGTTGTTGTTGTAGTTGCTGTTGTGGCGTAGAATGCTCATTGACTGGCCCAACTAGTTGGGTTTCAATGAGCAACCGAAAGCGTGAAACCTGACCACTTGCAGGCACGCGCCAGCATTACACGAAAATGCATGGAAACACAAGCGAGCGATGGAGGAGGAGTATATTACAGCAAACTTGTCGATAGTAAATCACATCGACGGATTCGAGTTCTGCGCGCTACAAGACTACTCCACCATTTTGGCGCCCAAATTAACGCCTACCCTTGACCATAGACCACGAGAGCGAGGGTGTCGTTTATCCTCTTGCTTGGTGGCTGGTCGCGCGTGGGAGTTTGAGTGGACACTCGACGGTCACTTGATAATCACTCGATGGCCGGTCAATGAAGTGAGTGGACATTCCAAACTTGAGTGCTTGTATTTGCATTTATTTTGCAGAGGATGAAATGGCAGTGTGAGGCCATTAATATGCACCGGAGTTCAGCTTTCGCTCATTCTCTTGCGTAACCATTCACATGTAACACAAGTGGGACCGAGTGGTTGAGCATCGACGACCACTGCCACCGCGAAACGGGACAAAAAGGTTCTCACCATTGAGCGTTTCCGCAGAATTCCACCGACGAGTTGCAACCAGAGACTCGATACTAACTCGTCGTTGTCCAGACATCAAAAAGCCAACTTTTTAACGCGACTGATAGCGACGATTGCCATTGTTAGTGCTGCTTCCGCCGCCAACGCCGCAACTAAAGAGTGGAATCGATTGGCCAGATCAATGGGCCGGAAATTTAGTGGGAACTCGAGAAGTGAGAGTTCTTATGGCAGCAGCAGCAGCAATACTATCCTACTTGAAAGGAGAGGAAAATCTCAATCTTTGAAAACAAGCGTGGCTAGTGGCGATGACAATGACGAGCATGGGACGGCGCAACGTGATGCAACGCAACGCAACGCAACTTGAAGGCAAGATCATGGGAGAATCAATGAGAATTAGCTAATACAATGGAAGGAGCAATAAAAAGAGGCAGTCGTCCCTTTTAGCCGCCAAAACGAGCCTTGATTTTTTGCGTTCGTCGGCCGAGTTTATTCAACTGTCGCTATGCTGCAGACGCAGTTGCTGTCGTCGTCGTTGTCGACGACAGGAAGCCGCAAAGTTGAATATTTCGCGGCGTTGGTGCTATAGCGACGCGCCGCTATGCGCCGTCCACATGGCGAGTCGACAGCAAGAGCGGGCACCAAACGCTGTGTTAAATTGACTGACAAGTGACAAGTCCACGTGTGAGAAACTCAATGACGCCAACGACGGCGCCAAACCGGCCGACAAACCTAGATTTTGGGAGCTGAAAGAAGGTTTCGTTGTGCGAATCTTGACCACAAGTCGTCATATCGGTGTTCGGTGGTTGTGTTGAGACAAACCGCAAATGGACACTCGCGGCTTCCGGTCTTTGAAATTCAAGCCCGGCATTGTGTTACGCAAGAGGAGAAGTTTATTCTTGTAGCTCAACTCGATGGAGCATCTGGCAGGAGTAGTCCTCGCTGACCGGAAGTCTGGGTGGTCCGAGTTTCATTTCGAATAAAACTAACGGTAAACTCGTACAGCTGCAATCGTTTGTTGCTCGTCAACTCGATTGATTTTTTCATATTTGAGGGCTTGAAAATATTGTTTTAAACTATGAAAAAGATTATTTCAATTGTTTCCAACTGAAATTCTATTAGTTCGAAATGCAAACCAATAGACACGCAGTCTATTGTTTGTTTGATTGGCGATTTGTAATATTTTCAATGGTGGAAATGAGAATATTCTTGTGCATTGGACAAGACTAACAGAGTTGCGTCAGTTTTGCACCTCATCCGGTTTAGTTGCCACTGCTTGAAACTCAAGTGGTGGCCAGTTTCTATGTTTATATTGGCGGCGTCAATTCATTCAGTGAACCCGAATGAACTGACCACAGGAAGAGGCGCCACTTTAAACTGACCAGTTGCTCGCTGGTTCGCACCAAAGCTAAATCCTACACAAAGGATCGCTTTGGGTAGCAAGCAAGTAACTCTGGCGCGTTTAATACGGAAGTCAATAGAGTGGTGGTCGTCGTTGGATGAATTTGCCACTTTTCGCGCGGCGCGCGATGATTTACGCACGTCTGACAAACAACAACCGGTGGTTGTTGGTCATAAACTTGAATACAACTTGACCATACGCGAGATTGAGACACAGAGAGATTTTGCGTCAAACTCTCACACGCGCATCCATATTGAATTTGTTTGTTGGTAAAACTAGACACCTCCACCTACCAACTTACCTAAAACGAAGGAAACATACAACAATAGACTGTGAGTAGTTTGATATGGGCGACAATTTGACAACTCGAGTTACAGTGGCACGCGCCACGGTTGCTCATTCGCCGCCAACTCGCCAGTGGCCATGTATTTTTGGCACTGTCCACTCGGAATTTTGCTAGTGTATTGCTTCTAGGTAGAAGCAGTGCACCACCAAATTCTCACACAATGTCAAACCTGTCGACCACTGAATGCTCGCCTCTCCCAAGTTGATGCTCATATTGCTCGGTAGTGTATACAAAATCGATCTGTATGTCCACTGGTTTTGGTTTGTGCCCATTGGCAACATAATCTGATCCAACTGGATTGCATGAGCTCCAATGTTAACTGATTATCGAGCAGGAGGAGGAGGAGAAATATGAAGTGCGGTGATCTGATTTGTCGACAAAGTGGCGGTCACAGATTCTCACCGATGGCTATAGTTCATAGTAGATTTGAAGCGCGTTATGTTGAATGTGTAGAAAATTGCGTAGGATTCGTGCTGTACGTAGGAGTGTCGCAAAAAAAAAACCAATCAACAGTTGGGCGCAGCGCAACAATGACAACTCATTCTCTGGTGCCCCTTTTATCCCATACTTCGTCTGCGACCTTGCGCAGCGTGCGTTGAAGGCTGACCGTTGTGATGACCCAAGAAAAGAGTGAAATTGCAATGTAAATATTGATTTCGGCCGATAAGTAACCACATTACCTGCTCATTTGATTTATCTCCTTTCAAAATGGATGACAAAATTACTCAATCTAGGCAAATTTCAAACCACACAGCCTCCTTACCAATCTCCTCCACTGACCGAAGGATTGAAGCCTTTCGAGTGTCGGTAAAGGACTCTGGAGTCTACGGAGGTGGACAGTGCAAAGGCCAAGCTCCAGCAAGAACTGACTCGAATTTACGATGCTCAGACTGTCCACTTGGATACGATTGCGACCAGATACTTAGAGACAATGCTGCTGCTGCCTCAGCCTCTCGACGAGCTAGTTGCTCCTCGTTGAATCATCAGCCTCCAATTATTATTGTGGAACCGAAGAACGATGATTCCGTGAAGTGCGATTGTCGCAATTGCCAATTCTTTTCAGGTTGGTGCTGCATGCCATGTTTACTGGTTATATTTGTCGTTATATTAATCTTCTGGCTCTGTTGGTCAAGCTATCACACCGAGGAGAAGAGCCAACTGCCACCAAATGTAAATGGAACAACAAACTCCACCCACTCGAATCACAGCAACAATACGAGCTCCTCTCCCCTGCCCGGCAAGCCGTCCAACGGTTACTTCCTCGAATACATCGATACGAATTGATGATTTATTTAGACTATTTTATATCAATACTAACAAAGTATTGGCGGGTGAATGTAAAATTGTGAAAACTTTAGCATAATTATAACAGGAAACAAGCCAAACCAAAGAGGAACAAGGAAGTCCGATTCTATGAGCAAGTCGAGTATCATCATCAACAACCTAAGCAATAGCAACATCAACATCAACATCATTATTAATATTAACTCCTTCTCCCGCTCACATGAAAGTCCCCACTATTCAATGAAGTCCCTCGATATCGTATTTTCATTATTGGAAAGTTTCACACTTGGTGCTAGTAAATCATCGCCCATTCGGCGACAAATATTCTCCCATGTCCACCTAGTAGTGGGCCACGGGCAAAGAGGAGGGGAGGAGAAATCACACGTGCCACTAGCGGGATGAGATGAGAACTCCCTACAAGTTTACCATTTGTCAAAGAGCCACTCGAGTGGATGAGGACGAGCAAACGAGAGTCAATGAGTTTGTGGCCATCGATTGCCTTAGTTTTGCCTGTCTCTAGTAGTAGTATTAGTAGTAGTAGTAGTAGTGGCGGCAGCAGCAGTAGGACCAACAACCACTTGCATCAATGTGGCGGCAGCGGCAACAACCACCGACACCCGAGTGCTATGTAGTTGGCTGCAAGTTACCACGCGCGTGAGAGAGTGGGCCACCCGACTCCACGATTGGTGCTAATGGTTGGCCAAATTGAATTGAATTGGATTGAGACTTCACATAGAGAGCTCCTTCCTGACTGACGATGAGAGACTCGTTCTACAACAACTGACTAGCGCGAGGCGAGTGGAATGGAATGATTGTGTAACAACATTAGCGACATTCACATGTGTAACCTCAACCCCTAGTAACTCGGAGTCTTTATTGGAACCACCGACGCAGAATCATCGCCATCATCAACAACAACAACAACAACAACCAGCACCACCACCAGCACCACTGCCACTAGAGTCGAGTGTCATTCAGTTAACCAATCGCGCATGTTGATGGTTAATGTCACAAACAATAGACAACAGCCAGCGGTAGAGGTAGTGTTAGGAGATACAAGTATTACTGATACCAAATGGGCGCCATTTGCTAGCAGGATAGTAATAATAAAACCGAGTAAATTGCAAATTTTCTGTGGGAACTTTTCTCCCTTTTCTCTTGAATAATGTTGTCCACTACTCTTCACCCATCTAAACCATAATGTTCCTGTATGTGCACCATGCCAGTATTATCTCCAAACTTTCACCCACTTGAACTGAAACTCTTTGTTAAAACTCCCACTTCCGGCTGGAAGTCGTCGATAACCCCAACGATTCTCTTCCTTTGACTTCAGAATCATTTACTGTTTCAATATTATTGAAAAGTTGGGTGCTAAAAGGCAAAGAGCAGTTGCACTCTTCTCCAGGAACAAACAACTTACCTGATGAAGTGTCATCTTGACGGGAGACGTTGGAGTCTGAGCTGAAGTCTTTGTCTCTTCCTTCGGATCTGATATGATTTACGAAAGGTACTACAAAGAAATCAGCCACTTGTTTGCTGATTCCACTAGGAAAAGTCAATGGCTGGCGACCAAAGACGTGAGTCAAGTGGCGAACACAACAAAGGCCACTTAGAATTTGATTCAATGGCCAAACAAAAGCATTACTTAAACTTTAACAAAGCATGGCAGATAAAACTGCGATAATTTACTCTGGTTTTGCAACTTCCACTAAAGAACTCCCTTTAGTTTAAACTTGAAAATTCAATTGCATCCAAATTGGGCGCAATTTGATTTCGGTAAAGGGGAAAGGGAAGGAGAAAAGTAGAGTTACAAACAGGAACTAAAGGAAGCGAGCAATTTATATTTATAACCTCTGACACTTGTTTTGAATGCCATGTTGGTGCGCAGGGAATATCGTCACGTTGAAGAAGGAGATCGACTAGCAAGCACTGTCTCTGTTGATTTCAACTCTTTCGACTCTCCATATCCCATTTCAAGCGTACATTTAGTTGATGAGAGGCACTTTCATCTCGATGAAGCAGTGGCAGTAAAGTGGATCGCGTAAAGTGCGTAAATTAACTCCTTTGTCACTTGAGCACCAAATCCAATTGCCACTTCACCTGCTACTTCCTCGCTTATGTTTACCAAAACCATCAACTCTCTTGTGCTTAGTTAGCCAAGTTAATTGACTTTAAGCACTGAAAGAAGTCGAGGATTAAAATAAGTAAGCGATTTCAACCAAAAACTTGTCGGTTATTTATTTAAACTGCGAGCAATGTCTTGGCGTCAAGTGGCGCTAATTTGGCGTCTCATCATCCAATTGACGTCTTGCTTTTATCTTGTGTGCGTAAATGCGCTTACTATAGTTGGTATTCATATATATATACTTACTACTGATCTACACGTCCACTTGATCTGTTGACTCATACTGAGGCGTTAGTTTCCGGTTCCGGCGCTAGGCGGCGCATAGTTTGGTGGATTATGTAACTCAACCAATTTGAATGGGTCCCAAAGGCAACCATTTGAATGCACTTGCTGCTGCTGGCACTTTTATAGCCGCCTGATCCACGTTACAGTTATCATCTATGCCTCTTTCTCTCTAGTCTATTTAACAGTTTTGCTAGCACCAATTACAGGAACAACCTGGCGACAGGTCGTTTGCATAATGAGCCCCAGCCAATTACCCCGGCGACAGTGTGACGCGTACCCTTTTTACGAGTCTCCCCCCCCCATTTTATTTACGATGCCAAGAGGCGGCTTTACGATATTTAAGTCACTGTTGGTGGATGTAGATTTCGAGGAGTAAAAAAGCACAGTCTGAAGCTCGGAAAACTTGCGAGGTTACAAACTCGCTGACCGGAAAGATCGAAATTTTCTGGCAAAAGAAATGGAACCAAAGCAACCAGCTGCAGCAAGTAGAGCAGCAAGAGTAGTAGTGTAGAAATCCACAAACTAACGGTCAAAAATCATTTAATTAATCACACTGGTGGCAAAACGGTGACTGGAGTTACGCAACAACTGTTCTGTCATCAAATTGTATTAGTTGGTTCGCTGCAAGTCTCTCTCCCTCTCATTCCATTTCTACCAATTGACTTCCCTCCAATTGAGTGGCAAAAACTTGAGCTAGTCAATCCTCTTCTTCTGTCTCTTGAAGTTTCTTTAGTTTGGTACATGAAATTGGCTTGTAAAATTTCCATAATTTTACAATTTCTAACGGAGCTCATGCAAAGAAGAGGCCAAAAACCAGAAAACACGACTCAAAAATCAATTGGAGCGTGAAAACTTGTGCATGTGTTTTTGTTGCCGCTTTAGGCTTTGACAACATTGTAACTGTTAATCAACAACAACCAGTTGCTGCCGGCCACCACTGTGCGTTTGTTGCGCCACACCAAGAGTCGTCTTGTAATCAAGGCCACAAGCCTACAAAATACAAACAATTGTTACAATTGTCCGAGTTGCACAAAATTTTGCGCAACCATGATGATGATTATCATAAACAACTCAACGGGTGCTGGCTTGTTGTTGGTGCTGGTGTTTTTCCAAGCAAGAAAAACGTAAAACGCAAAGAGGAGCAGGAGTTCTTAGATTTTTGTCTCTATTTTCTAACCACTAAATTAAACTTTGTGTTGCTCCGAAGTTTGTTTGTTTTTTGATGAATTGTTGCAAGAAAACGAGCAAGAAAGAGGCAAGCGTGAAATTAACGACGATCTTTGTTCTGGCGCGTGGCTCCAATTTGCAGTTTACTTGGCAGCACCTCAACTGAGTTATGATTATTATCACTCGTCTTCAATTTGCTCATTATGCAAGCAACTCTCTATCCTCTTTCCCGCGGCCCACGAGTGAGCAGATGTCTTGCTCAGTGGATGTTAGTTAAACCATGAACTTTGTTACTACTTTGCATATGAGCAAATGCAACTCCCTCTCTCTCTTTGGAGTCTGTGTTTGGGTTGAGTTACATAAACTTAGCCAAACTGGCAGCTGATCCACTGGTTGCATTTTAAGAGGAGACCTAAATCAAATCAAACGCGTTCCAATCCTTTGAATCTAAACAAAACTCTCGGACTAGAACTAAGAGTTGAATCTAAATCCACCCACAAAAGAGTGACACACAACGACCAGTGGATTATAACCCTTGAGGTGGATTATATTATTCAAATGAACTTACCAAAAAGACCAAGTGCGTGGGTGAAAAGTGTCAACAGTTTGAACACTCACACAATTAAACAGATTCCAATGATTGATCTGTTATTAAATGTATCATTCCCTTTGAATGCAAATAAATATATATGTATGTGTATATATTTGGCTTCAAGGTTTAGGTTAAGGCCACAAATATATATCTAAAACTAATATTCTTGCTCCTGTTTGTGTGGGTTTCAATCTCACTGGAGTGTTTATTATTTGTGTGATAATTCTATTTGGCTAACCAATTTTATTTTACTCCAAACTATAATCAGTTCGAGCACAATAGCAAGCAAGCTGCTGATCAATGGATCGCATTTCAAATGGCACGCGCACGCTACTCCACAGCGGCGTAGCACAATCAAGCGCACGAAGCGAATCCATCATAATCAAGTTGCGATTGCTTCTGCCGCCGCCACTGCCGCTGCTCGTTCCATATGATGAACTAAGAGTTTGCATATAACCACCAGGAGCCAGTAGATTTGATAGCCGGCTGCCTTTTGGCCAATTGTAGCACCAACACCAGCTCGCCGAAATGAGCACATCAAAACAAAGTGTCGACCATCAAGTTAGTGTTGCAACCAATAAAAGAGTTGCTCTCTCTCTCTCTCGCACTCGATGGTTACTCTATCAATTCGAATCGATTGGTCTCTCTTTCGTCTCCAAACTCTCGTTGCAACTCCTCAATTCCAACTGAGCATTCGAACCGATGGCCACCTCACTTGCTAAAACTCCACGCGATCCATCATATCGAGTTTATGTGTCACAGTTGTAATTTTTGGGCGCCAAAAATAGCCAAATCTCGAATTGATCTGCTTGCTATCGGGATTTGCGCGAATTTGCATGTGTCTTTTCGGAGTGAAAATAGTCTCTTTGGCTGCTCATTTTAAACCAAGTTACTGAGTAAACCAAAATACTGACCAAAAATCCGCTATGCTTTGCACTGAACCTGATTGATGTCCATTTGCCTTTGACCAAAGCCCGTCCAGCGAGGATGGCGGCAAACACGCAAATCCGACTGCCACTTGTTCGAGAATCTAGACGGAAAACCCAAATCCCCTCGTCCTCGTGGTCAGTTGAGCATAAATTTTACAGTCTCAAGTGCCCCGATTACCGCTACTGCCGCTACCTTCGTCTAAGCATGTAATGCGACTTTAGTGCCACTACTATACTTCCGGTCGATCAGAGAAAGAAGGAGACAAATGCAAGCGCAAATGTAAGATCTACAATCGCTTTCGTTTGTCGGCTCAAATATTGGATGCAAATCAAATGAGTTCAAGTTACGAGCGCACAAGTGCAAATAGCCAAACTAGAGAAAGAGAAAACAAATCATATAAGCGAACTGCTTCCGATACAGGGGCAATGCAAGTCCTATGGCGAGATTTATTTGCTGTTGTCTGTGCTGTCGTTGTTGTTGTTGTAGTTGGTGGCGTTAGATAACAATCTGCATCCAAATCATCGTCGTCATTCTACTCATTAGCTGATGCCGCTGGCGCCAATACTACTGCTTCCGATGGAACTGTAACCGATGCCACCGGAAACATATGAGCACTCAAGCGCTGAAATGAGGCCATTAAACAAGTGGAAGTAAATTTGCTCCAACTTTTGCAAATTCAAGTAGCAGTTGTATCGCTTGATGTGCATCGAGGCAAACAATTGCGCTTAATTTCAAGTTACTACTCACTCGGAATTATCTATCTCTCTAGTAATACCTTAGCCTCTTATTAGCGTGACATGATGATGACGACTACAACGATGATTGGCGCGCCTAGTGGTTGCGGCGCCGCTGGTGCCCTAGTGGTGCAGTAGCCACAGTTCCCGACTTCCGATTTGGATGTCGATAATACAAACGGCGTAATCAGCGGCAACAAATCGGCTGAAACCAAAGAGCGTATCGAACTAAACTTGAGGTGCCAATCCTATCATTGTGTTTACGCGCATAATATTCAAATTTAAACACAAGTGCAATTCTTAACTTGCACTTGTTTGGTTGCTGCTGCTACCACTGCCACTGCCACTGCCACTGCCACTGGTCTCGTCTTGCTCTTTGCCTTGTTATCCACCGAAAAACGCGAGGCCAAAGGGATGATATTTTGCCTGGAAGCGAATGAGACTAGTTTGTATTTTGCTCAACTTCCGGTTCAGCTGCTATCAACTCCAGAATGTTCAAAGTGAAAAGGATTGAGCGTGACAGCGACTCAGTGTTTCTGTGGTCCTGCTGTGATCGTATTCAAATCTTGTCTCCTTGTCTCGTCCTTATGTCTAGTGGCAGAGCGACGATGAAACGTTCAGATTTGAGTCGAAATAAAAGTTTCAACTGACTCATTGCAATTTAACCTGCGAGACCGGGCGACATAAATTTTTCTGGTTTAATTTTGCATTTTGATTTTGCAGTTTAAATGCAATATGAAGAGGAAGCTAGCAGTTGAGGATTGTTGTTGGCGTTTGTATTCAGATGGGGATTAAACCTTCCGCTTCCGTTTTGCCGCTCGTTTAGTGTAAAGCGCAAAGCGAAAATCAAATCAAATCAAAGCGAATAGAATAGAACCGAACCGAACCGTTGGCAAACGCCCACGCAAGTCTGATAAATTGCTCACTTTGTTTATGGCGCTCCGTTTATCGTAATGGTTGAGGCGATGGGGCAAATGAATCAAAGCGCATCGCTCACTTGTTTGTTGGTCGTCGCACTTGTTTTGTTCAGAGGAAGCAAACACGAAGCGGCTGCGCCTCGTTTATCATTCATGGGCAAGGTGTTCGAGCAAGTGCCTGGCGTGAAATGACTGGCCAATATATCACTCGCTTGGCTGTTGGGCCGACTGGCCGGCAATTAGGATGTATTAAACGCCACCCTAAATGACCATGTCAAGTTGCTGGTTTACTGTTGAAATTTGTGCTTCCAAATTGATTATTGAGAGATCCAGTCTACGTTCAAGTATTGTCTTGAGTCGATGGGATGGGTTTCGGACAGAGCTTGCTCAACCTTGTCGCGATTATATACGAACAGTCGCACATCTAATCTAATCAACGCCCTGCTCGTGGCAGGTAAGTTGAATGGTTAGCTGTTGTCGTTTGATTGATTGGTCGAGTCGAGTCGACTCGACTCGACTCGACTCGAGTCGCTCGCTGAGCAAAAAGAGCAACGAGAGGTGGCTCCAGATGTTCCCCTCTGCCGTGACGTCGCAGTGTGGCCGCCTTGCAAACGACAGATAAACTTGAGGCAAAAGGATTGGTCGCCACCCCAACACGACACCAGCCTCAAGAGACTTGGAGTCGTGAGAACCGAGCAGCGCAACCAAGTGGCGGCTTGGGATTTCGGCGGCACCGCCATCCGTTTGGCTGGCAAAATGGCGAAATGATGAAAAGGTGTCGGCTCAACTTGTGATCTCTTTCAACTCCTTCAACTCTCGCCACTTTCGAATAATCAGAGCAGACTGCTCATTTGGCTTTGCCCATTTGCTAGGCTAATCCGTGCCGCAGAATTGCACGCACGCGCCACTCAATTGAGGGCCACGCGTTTGCTCGTGGCGATCAACTTGACGATGGCAAAAACTTGTCGAGTTGTCTCCTTGGAATCTTTCGAATCGTCGTCGTCGTCGTCGTTGCTCCTTTGAAATAAATATGAATATGAATTGATCACCCGATTAGCCGGCGACTCTCATGGTTGCTCAATTAGAATCGGGGAAGCTAAAAAATCACTGAGGCCACTTGAGATTCCAAGTTACGCAACCAAGAGTCGGCAAATCAGCTTGATAGGTCCCCGCTCTCTCAAAGGGTAGAGTGAGAGTGAGAAATTGATTGATTGCAAATTCTCATCACCAAACGGAAGCAGCAGAATGGAATAAGATTGCGTTAGTCTTTCAATTAATAGTTTGCTGGCCTTTTGAGGTTTACTCGTGATTGCTTTCAGAGAAAACTAGCACCATGCTGCTGCTGCTGTTGCTGCTAGTTTTCCCTTTGCGACGCATGGGAATGATTCAAACCCTCGGAAAAGTGGCTTGAAAAATCAATCTGCGTGACTTGAGCTCATAAGACTGACGAGCTGGCCAACTTGGTGGAGAGAAAATTTGGCATGCATGTACATGTAGAAGGAATGAGCCACGAGAGGTAGAGAGTTGGTTACGAAAAATTACACAACACGGCGCTGTGGCCGTGGTGGCCAATTGTTGTGTCCCGTTCAAACAAACCAGGAAACCACTGACGCCACGCGCCTGCCGATGGAAACAACAGAGGTGCGCACGCCGCGCAACAACCAGAAACCCGAAACCAAGTCCAGTGGCACGCTTAACCAGCGATGCTTGCGCTTGCGCACTAAACTAACGCGACCAGAAAGAGAAAGCGCCATAAACAACCAGATGCACTGGCGCACGAGGTCCCTATGCACCGGCACTGGCGCTAGGCCACTGGGCGCGCGCCACTAGGCGACTTGTTTCGCCATTGACCGGCCGGTTGACTGGCGACTCGAGTTTCGTGGAGGATAAAAGCGGAAGCGCGCGCAAAACAAGAGTTTAGTTGTCAAGTGGCACGCGTCTGTGCGAGACAAACCAAAAAAGCAAACCATAAGTTATCTTGAGTAAATTCAGTGATTTAATAAGCCAATAGCAAAAAGGCACAAGTCGTCTATTAAGGCACTCAAGTAACCGATCTAAGTCAAACTCTATGGAGATCCAATCCGTCCAGAGAAATGGAAGAAATTAAAATGCTCAATCAAACGATAAGAATCAACCTGCAAGCTCAAGGTGAGCAAGAGAAAATTAGCAAGAATTCAAAGCCATCAGGAATGCCAACAACCATCACGATATCAGGCTCACCCCTGAGTTTGGGTCACTGGCGAGTTAGCATCGAGCTCAGTTCCCGAGAACAACAACACACTTGCTCGTGTAGATGCCCAGGTGATGAAACAACAGCAGCAACAACAACACCAGCCGACGAAGTGGATGACGCGACTTCCTGTGGTTCCTTGGGCAATCTTGAGATCAACTTCGATGCTTGTAATAATCACCAAAAAGACCAAACGACGACAAGTAGTTTGGTTGAAGTTGGCAAATTTCTAAGGCAAATCAGTGAAGAGTTTGAGGCTCAAAGAAATCAGAAGACAATTAGTAGACCTAATAGATTTACCCTGGATCTCAGCGCCTGCTTTTCCCTAACAATGATAAGACCGAGAATATCGACTAGAAGTTTGAGACAATTCTTCAGATTATGTTGAGTTTCGTAGCTCAAATTGTTGCTCTCGCTGCTACTACTGCTGTGGCTGCTGCTGCTGCTGCCAATAGCAACTAGATCAGTTGATATGATTGTTAGCCGACCCAAAACTCACACTTACAAATAAACCAATGGCAACTCAATGATAATAATTAACCGCCTACCAGTAAAAATTCTAAGAAAAAGTAACAGGAAAACGATTAAAAATCAATAAAAAAGTTACCTTTCGTGACATAGAAAGCAATTAAAAAGTCATAAAAATGATTAAATTCTAACATCTGTGTGCTTCCACCCTTCTGTCTAACTTCTCAAGTTTCATTTTATTCACTCACTCACTAAAGTCTATATACTTCGCTGGCCAGTTTCCCCTCTTCAGCGCACACGAATGTCGCGCGCCAATTGTCGCGCCGCGCAGCGGTCAACTCGCGCAACACACGCTCAAGTTAATCGTTTGAAACTCGAGACTTCCTTAGAGCAAAAGTTGCGTCATTTGCACCCTCAATTCAGAGTGGCGAAGCCACCATGTCACCTGGATCACCCTAAAAAGTACGATACAAGTGAGGGTAAGTTGGCACAGAACCGGAAACTTGAGTTCACGCTTTAAAATCTGTTGGTTTTACTCCTCAATGGATGTCATGGCTTTGCAAAAATGTGACTCTACCGAGGAGTCGGTGCTAATCTTTCGCGACATTTTCTCCACTTTCAGCAGGGGGAAATGGTCAAGAGATTGAAAGGTAGAAAAAGTTAGAAATCTAGAGACAGGAAATCAAATTTCAAGCATACGACACGCACACGACGACGAAACCAAGAGGAAAATCAAACAGACGCCTTGAATTGAAGCTCAGGTTGTGGTTTTTGGATTTCCTTCCTCTTCTCCCTCTTAAACACACAACATGATTCCACTTGTCGCAGACGACACTTGAAGATTTTAAACTTTGGTTCGAGCTCGAAGTTCTAACTTTAGACAAAGAGAGCGAGAAAGAGAGAGAGAGAGAGAGAGAGAGACAAGCGAGACGAGCTTCTATCGCGGAAAACTTGACAAATGGCACTTCCGCTGGCGAGCGGCCATCTAACGCGGTGAAGACCTGTGAGGATGTGGTATGCGTATGCATGCTGCTCCTAGTTCCGGTGGTAGTCGGGTGGTTCACGCAAGAACTAGACAAAACCGGAGCAGCCACTTGAGTTTAGGTTTGTGTTTACTCGGCTGTTATTTTCAAAGTTGAACAGGCAAAAATTTGAACATTGAACGTCACCTAAAGCAAAAGTAAAACTAAAACTGGAGCAAAAATCGAGCGACAACAAAGTGTTGAGATGCCCGCGAGGCACTTGAGTTGTGCGCTTCAAATCTGCAATCTAACAAGTGTCCCCGCTAACCGAAGCCGGAAGTTGGCCCAATCAGAGCGACCGCATAAAATAATTGCACTTGTCGCTTGTGTGCTCCAAATGCGCGTCATTGGCGCGCGAGGCATGAGCAGAGTTTCGCTTGGCCGCTGCCACCACCACCAGCCGACAGGGTAAACTTAATTGGCTTCTTGTGGCAAAAACACTACTACCACTCTACTTGTCGGTTTCTGTCCCCTAAAACCAACATATAGTTTTGCTTGCGCCACCACGACAACTTGGCCAGTCTGACATAACATAACAAGTGCGCGCAGCTTCATTATTATAACACACGAGTTGATTTACTTTAGACGATATGATTGCTCTCTACTTTGGCTCAGTCAGTTTGGTCACCAACCAAACGTTCGACTAGAAGGATCGAGCGGCGGCGGCAGCAGCAGCAACGAAGCGGCCGATCATTAGCCGGTGGGCCGAGTTGCGTCATGGGCGCGAGCAAAAAAGTGGCTCCAACTATTCGAACTTTGCACTTGGAGCTCGTAGCGTTGAGTGGCGCTTCCAAAGCGGAAGTTTGTTTTACTTCTGCGCTTCGAAACAAACCAAATCGAACTGAACTTAAATCGAACCAAATCAACGAGCAAACATCAAAGCAGCAAAACTAGAGCCAGAGCCGAGATTCAACATCAACTTTTTGAATGGTTTGTGTCGCTGGTGCATCTATGACACACTTGCCTCCGAATTACCACCGCACTCTTCTGGCTTCAAACTGTTCAATTTGAACGAAACAAGTGCAAATCTAGAGCATTGAGGCCAAAACAGGGAGCAAAAAACTTCTATTTCCGTCACAACTCTAAAAATTTTTCAATTGCCCACGTTATTTTAGTTACGTGGCGCAAATATAAAGAGGAGAGAGAAGGAGAGAAAGTGAGACAAGTGACAGTGACAAGCAACAAAGTTGGACCATTCAATCTTTCGAGTGCTCGGAGCTTCGACTGTCGAGTGGGTATCAAAACATTGCGGTCGCGTTGCAAATTGTTATTATTTTTGAAAAATGGACGTCTCTCTATTTGGCCCGCAAACGGGTTGCCTTTTATTGTATTCCATAGGAGGCCATTTCATTTAAGGCTAATGGTTGGCTTTCTAAATGGAGAGATAAAATCTCCGCCAGTTCAAGTTGCTTGGCTCCCTCTGAACCATGTAGAATTTTAGCGTGCCAAATGAAATCTCACTAGCCCATTTGCAGTCCATTAATTTCTTAACTATTAATCGGATACTCGAGTCTCGATTGGTCACTCGCCAAAAGGGAAGTTCGCAACGATGAGCTTCACAAAGTGAAAGTTGAGGCCACAGAAATCCTTTGATTTCATTGGCCGCCAACTTCTCGAAATCAAATCCAAATGACCATCCAATCAACCCGATGGAGTTTCGGCGAAAAAGTTTAAAAACGCTTTTGGTGATGAAACTAAAACTGTTTAAACCTGTGAAATGATTGATGTGATTGTGGCCAGCAACTCGGAGTGGTCATCTCGACGAACGCCTCGAGTTGGCGTGAAATTTGTCAGTTGCCATTGAGTTGATACCAAAGATTCGAGAGCCAATTGGGAAAGATAATCGGGTGGCCATATTGAGTTGCTCATTTGAACAATAGAAGAAGTTGTTGGTCGGTCGCCACCAAAGCGCATTTCCTGCTTATTGCTTGCTGCCCCTTTAGATTTAACAGCTCACCTTCACGCACTCGACTCGTGAACTATGTGCTCGAGCGTTCGGTTTGGTTTGGTTAAAACTCAAACGAAACGAAAGCCTCAACCAAGAGCTCCGATCGAAGGGCCGAAGTCTCAGTGGGCCGATCTCTTCCTCCAACTCGAGGTCACGTGTCGGGTTTTAGGGCGCGTGCCGGTGGCGCGCGCTTTGGTTTATCCCGCAGTGCCACGCCCCTACCCCAAACGAGTTCATCCCAACCAACAACCAAACTGACCGATGGACTGGCCAGCTGACGCAACTCTTTCCAAATCAAATATTAAATCAATTTGCTGGACACAACTCTTGAGCTAGCTGAGTTTTGAACCGAAAGAGAGAGTGTGAGAATTTTACCTAATCTAATCTTGTTAGTCGATGATTATGATGAGACCGATTATCCCCCAAAAGCATGCGTCGAGATTACCCATCGTTCCCCATCGTTCCAAAGAGCGAGAGAGA